>MCFE01000125.1:0-161229 GCA_002104905.1 Basidiobolus meristosporus CBS 931.73 | reverse complement strand
CTAACCCTAACCTAACCCTAACCCTAACCCTAACCCTAACCCTAACCCTAACCCTAACCCTAACCCTAACCCTACCTAACCCTAACCCTAACCCTAACCCTAACCCTAACCCTAACCCTAACCCTAACCCTAACCCTAACCCTAACCCTACAGCGCGCTAACCCTAACCCTAATTTGATCCCGCCATCAAAATCACCCAAAAATCTCAAAAATTGAAATTTGAAGCTGAAACTCTGGATATGCCACCAAAACCTCAATAGGAGCCCACTACACCTGAAAGGAAGGTTCTTGATTGCTTTGACAAGTCTATCAAGAAGATTTCTTGCCCCAACTGTGGAAACAAAGGAACTATCAGAAGGAATGGAAGAGCTGGCAGACTCAGGAAGCTTACTTTTCTCTGCAAATGCACCAGGAATATTGGTATCACTCTGATGGAAGACATGCTTGGCAAGCTGAAGACTCCCTCTCCTCAAGCACTCTCTCCTGCCCAGTTTCTGAACAGGCTTGCCTCCCCTGCTGCTGCTTCACCAACAAGAATTGCCTCTGTTACTGCCTTGGATACTCCTTCTCCTCCTGCCAGGATATCTCCTTTTGTGCCTGAATCTGCCAGTCCACTTTCCTTGCCTCCAAGAAGCCCACTGTCAATGGACTCTATTCCTGCCACTGCTCTCCCAGATGCCAGCACTTCTACTGATGCATTTCTTCAGAGATTCCTTGCAATTGAGAAGAGAATTGCTGATTTAGAGGCTGCCAATACTGCCCTGACTATTGAAAACAAGAGACTGGATGCCCAATGCAAGAAGCTCAAGAATGAAGCCAATACTGCCCTGAAAACTGCCAGAGATGCCTTGCAAAAAGCTTCCTTGGAGTGCCACTGCCTTACCACTACTGCTCAGCCCCAGCCTGCTGCTTCTGTTCCTGTTCAAGAGCAAGATCCTGTTCCACAGAAAAGCTACTCCAGTGTTTTACAGAACAACTGGATAGTGAACTCTGTTCCTCCCAGAAAACCTGCTTCTACTGCCTTCTCCCAGGTGACCTCAGTTCCTGCTTCAGTTTCTGCCTCTCCACCTGCACCAGCTGCCACTACCTCTACAGTCACCTCAGCTATACCTCAGACTTATGCAGGCAAGGTTCTAGCAAGAATTATCAACACATCCAGCTCCAGTACCATTCAGCAAGACACATCAAGAAAACCCTCTACTGAGAATGTGGACTCCAATCTGACTACTGCAGCTCCATTGCCACACAGAAGGACTTACAAGCCCCCAGCAAACCTACCACCAGCTTCTACCTGGACTGTGGTGTACTTGAAGCAAGTTCCCTGGACTCCCATTTCCAACATCAGGAAAGCACTCAAGGCATGCAATATTCAGCTCTCAAGAATTGTCAACCTGGCCTGGAGAAAAGGGAAGATTCTGGAGGTTATCCTAGACCAAAACATTGCTGACCCATTTGTTGCCTTTGTGGAGAAGAACCTTAACTGGCTGAAAACTGACTTCAAGATAGTGCCTGAAGAATCTGAATCCTCTGACTCTCTACTGTTCAACAAGCCTCCAGCCCATGTGGCCATTCTGTCTTTCTTTGCTGCCATCAAGAGACAAGCCCCCTCCTATGATGTGGCATACTTCCTCAAGAACCATGCCATTTCCCTCCTTGCTGACTTAAGTGATGCACCATTTGAAGAGCTCTGGGACTCTGCAGGTCACATTGTCAATGCTGCCTCTGAAGAAGCTACAACCTCTGCCTGACTACCTGAAGTTCTGTTGCTTAACTGCAACAGCATACAGCCATCAAGACCAACTCTAGAGAGACTTCTTTCAAGATTTTCCCTCCTGTGTTTGATTGATGTTCAGCTACCCTCTATACTTTTGACTAATCTATATTGCTTTTCTACTCCTAGAACAAAGAATACCTCCTCTATCTGCTTCATCTCTTCTACCATCAATACTCCTCAGCTCTGTGTTCCTCTTTACTCCCCTTACTGTGCTGCTCTCCAGTTGCCAACTATCAGTCTGGTGCTCTGCTATCTGCCTCCAAGTCTTGCCCTTCAGGAAGTGCAAGTTATATGCCAGAAAGTTCAGCAATACCAGCAATCTATATCAACACCTATTATCTTGCTTGGAGATCTCAACATTCCCCATCCTGAGAACAAGACTACTCTGACTGCAAGAATGAAGCCAAGGTCTACATTCCTACTGAACTTCCTGAGAGAAAGCCATCTGCTAGCACTAGGTGCTCAATCTGAGAAAAGATGTGTTGACTGGATCTGCCCTTCTGCTGCTGCCCTCTACTTTGTGGATGAAGTTAAGCAATTCTCTGGAGCTGAGCTAGGATCCTTGAGAGCCTCTGACCACCCAGCCTGGTCCCTTTCTATGCAACCAGTTGTGAAGAAGAAGCTGCCAAAACTTACTGTGCTCACCCACAAAGCTACCAAGAATCAGAAGAAAGACTTTGGGAACTACTTGAAGCTTGCCAGTTTGCTACTTTCTCTGCCAGATGATCTCAACTATGCCTGGCTCTTTGTGAAGCATCTGATTCTGGTGTCTGCCTCCCTCTCACTGCCATGCAAGACTACTGCTGTTACCTCAAGAAAATGGGAATCCATTGTTTCAGCCCTGCAACAAAGCTACCTGAGTTTCCCTAACCCAAAAACAGAGAAACTCCTCCTGACAGCAATACACCACTCCAGGGCAATTCACCACACTCTGCATACTCAGCTCTGGGATCATATTATGAGTTCCTTGCCTCTGCAATCTTCCAACTCTATAACAAGAACAGTATCAAGACTCTACAGGGCAATGAGGCCCTCTTCCAGGAAGTTACCTTCAACAGAACAGCTGGCTAACATCTTCTTCTCTACAAAGCAGTACTCAACTCCTGGCTTTCATCCTGACTTCAAGACTCTGCCCATCCCACTTGCACTTGATCAAAGGAGAATCCATAATGTGCTCAAGAGGCTTCCCAACTCTACTGCTCCAGGTGTGGACACAATCTCTTATGAGCTTCTGAAGACTAGTACCAAGGCCATGTCTGCACTTCTGCTTCCACTGTTTCAGCAATGCTCAGCCCAGCTTTCTACTCCTGAGGAATGGTCCTTTGCAAATGTTCTGCCACTGTACAAGGGTAAAGGAAAGCACCTGGATCCTAGCTCCTACAGGCCAATATCTCTGCTGCCCACCTGCAGAAAGGTGTTTGAGCTTCTGCTTGCTCAGGAGCTCTACCCTGACTTGCTCAAGTTTCATCCTGCACAGTTTGGCTTTGTTCCTGGCCTCTCCTTGGAATATGCAGTCATACTTAGCCAAGATCACTCTCTCCAGTGCAAGTATCCCTCTGTTCTGTTTGATATTACTAAGGCCTTTGATTCAGCTGACAGAAATCTGCTTTGGTCCAAGTTGCAAGGCTTCTCCAGTACCTCTCTCACCCTCCTTGTCAGGTCACTGCTTCTGGATCCACAAGCAAGAATTCTGCACCCAAGTGAGCAATCAGCTGTGTTCTCAGTTCCTAATGGAGTGGTTCAAGGCTCTGTGCTTGGTCCTATACTGTTTGCCATCTTCCTGAATGATTTCCCAAGACTCTCAGCTGACTGCCTGGTTACTCTCTTTGCTGATGACATCAGAATATCCTCCTCCAATGTGCAACAAGACTCCCAGACCATCCACCAGTATCTGCAGAAGAATAATCTCCAGCTTTCCATTGCAAAGACAGTACCTTTGGGCTCTCCCATCAACTTGGAGAACTCCACTCTACCTGCTCAGGTTTCTGCTACATATCTTGGCTTTCCTTTCCTTCCTACTGGACTAGACTCTGGAGCACACCTGAAGAAGAGAATTATCCTGGCAAGACAGGCACTCCACAAGCTACTGGCTGTTACTCCTCCTACAACTTCAGCTCCCAGCTGCCTCCTTCTACTCCAGCAGTTTGTCTTTCCTGTCCTGGAATTTGGCTTACCACTTCTCTCTCTTACTTCTAGAGACTGCACTAAGCTTGACAAGTTTGCAGTATGGTGCATTACCTCCTTGGTGCCTCATTTGCCTGAATGCCCCTACAGACATGCTATTCTTGGTGCTTTTGGGCTTATGCCCTATAAGATCAGACTTCTCTACCTTAGAACCAGATTATACCTCAGACTTCACAACTGCAACTACCCACTGATTAAGGCCTGGACAAGAACACACCACACTACACCTGGCTCCTGCTGGAGAACTATACTTGGAGATCCTGAAGTCAAGAAGTTTGCTGAATTTATTCTGCAGTCAGAAAACCCCAAGCTGGCCTACCTGAAGTACTTGACAGACCTTTGGCAGCAATATCTGCAGCAGCACACTCCCTTTATGATGAATATCAATCCTTATCACATTCCCCTCATTAATGTTGTTCACAAGTCATTCTTACCTCTCTTGCTACCCCCCTTCCCACTGAACAGTGTCTTGAGCACTGAAGAACTATCATCACTTCTTATTAACTTACCTACAAATTCCCCTCAGCTACACACTCTTGTATCAAAGCTACAACAGTAGCGCTGGCTTCTTTGTTTCAACTGAAATAAAGATTTCACCTGTTGGTGACTGTCTCCCCCCTAACCCTTACCCAACTTTCACTCTTTACAGACTTCTTAACTTGAACAAAGAGTTTCTCTTCTTGAAGCTGAAAACTCAATGTTGAAATCTCAGATCCAGGTTCTTTTCAAAACTCTCTCTGAGCCTCACCCAGCACTCTCTACTTCTCTTTCAGCTACTTCCTTACCTTGCAACCCCTCAACCAGCACTTTTTCCAGTCAATCTGAACACTGTCAGCAACCAGCAACTCCTGCCATTCATACTCAGATATACTCCCAAGCACTTCAAGCTCATCCAAAGTCCACTGTTCTCCCAATAAGACAGCCACCTAAGCCAGTGCACCCTAAAGCCAGAAGAAGATTCCCTGTCAGCCCTGATACTCCTCCCACTGCCAATTGGGCTGTTGGCTATTTGAGAAATGCTGGCTATCTTCCAAGTTCAGAACAAGGAAACTACCTCAAGGACCTTGGTATTCATATGCCTAAGATTATTAACATTCAGTGCATTGCCAGGGATCTCTTGGAAGTCATTCTTGACAAGGATATAGTGGAAGATTTTACAGAGGAAGTCAAAAATATGCTGGATTGGGAGCTCTCAGAGCATATATTCAGACATCATTTAGACATTCCACTCTTTGTACCATTCTCTCTGGAAAAAGAACTCCTCAAAAGGTTTACCAGCTTGTTGAAAAACTCTCCTTCCCTTCAAGTCACAAACTTCCTCAAGAAATACTACAGTGAACAAGCAGTTTTGCTACATTCTCCTCTAAACTTTGATACTGAGGATATCTGGGATACAGCAAAGTCCAAGTTTATCTTGTAGGCTTACTTTATCTCAAATATTCATATTCAAACTTGGCTTCTTTATTTACAATTTAAATAAAGATTTCACCCTGTGGTGATTATCATCCCCCCCTAACCCTGACTTTCCTCCCCCTAACCTGGATCCCAGCTCTTGCAGGCCAATATCTCTGCTGCCCACCTGTAAAATGTTGTAAAAAATTGTAATTCCACCTAAATACTCACCTAACTTAGTCATTTAGATCATTAACTACAAACCTCAGAGAATACTGACCAAACATCTTGTTGGGATACACTTGGAATATTTTGACCAAAACATCCGGTACCCAGAACATAGAAATTCTTAAAGTTATTCAACAGCCCCAAACCTTGCACACATGCTCTTGCAACCTTCCTAAGCATATACAATGTGTTTATTATGCCAAGACCCTGTACAAGTATAACTACTACTTTTATATTCAATAGATAACAAAGTGAAAACCACATAATCTACTTGTCCTCCCAATCATATCCAATGCCTACAGAACTCTTACAACAGAAAACAAACTTAAATATTGCAAATATTTATTGCAAAACCTAGCAGTTGAGGTGTTTGACCTGGCAGTGCTGGCTAAAGACCAGGATGTATGGGAACCAGTGAATGCACAATTGCAGTTGTAGTAAGAGTCTTGGAGATATTGGAAGTAATTGGGAGGACAAATAGAGTATGTGGTTTACACTTAATGATTTATTGAATGTAAATGCAGTATATTTACTTTTACATGATCTTGGCAAAACAGACATGCAGAATAGGTTTAGGAAGGTCCCAAGAACATGTGTACAAAGCTTGGGGCTGTTTGGACAACTCATCTAATTTTCATGCTCAGGATACCTGATATCTTGGTGAAAGTATTCTAAGTCCCAACAAAGAGTTTTGTCAGTATTCTCTAAGATTTGTAGATAATGATCAAAGTGACTAAGTTTGGTGAATATTTATGTGGAATTACAAATTTTTACAACAGAGTGTGGGGTTGGGCTTAATTTTAGGGTTGGGTACAGGGACTTGTATTGGACACCCCAATTGGCAACTGAGTTACAACTTAAGATTTAATGGAAATAAACCAGCTTATATGCATGAAGAGTAAAAGTATCAGCCAAGTCAGGAAGTAAGGAGTGTGAAAAAGAGGCAATAGCCAATCAATGAGCACAAACATAGGAGGTTATTGTATGTCTGGGATCAGAAAGTGAGAGAATTGGTAGAGAACCAATTAAAAGCCACTTATGCATTGTTGTGATGAAAAATTGTTTTTTTGTGAAATCTGAGGTGCAGTTTTATTAATGGTCTTTGCACTGTAACCTAATGGCATCAATACCTCTTGGTCATGGGATTTAAATTTTGTGATGGCCTTTTGATGGGATCATCACAATTATTTTTCATATGGTATCTTGCACACTCTTGCTTGAAGTCTTAGCTGTAGTCCACAGTAGCAGATATGGTAGCGGTGGTCAAGACAAATATCAGATCCCAGAAGGATGCCAAGTAATCAATGAATATGGCAATTATGAATGTACCTTAGTGTCAGAAGGTGCTTGGGCCACTGAGACTACAGATTATGGATATAATTGACAGCCTAAGCCTGCACGCATACTATATAGTCCAAGTCTATCAAGTAGTGTTGTGGTTCTATCTTCATGCTCAAATAAATACAGTAGATTACAGTCCCTCAAGTATTTCCTGGCTAAGCCACCTATTCTTGAGTTACATAACCAATTTCTTGACATACCAGGGATGATGTCCTTGGCTGAACTTACAAGCATGTACCCAAAATTCGCACCATTGCAAAATCTCAATATCTCTACACATTGAAATTATATCAAAGCGTGATGAGGGCAGAGGATGGTTTATCCTATAAGCGGATATAGGGTCGGTATTTTGGTGGCTGCATTCACAGATATTGGTAGTCAAGCGTGCCATTACCGAGAGCAATATAATGACCGCCTACACTATGATTAAACAAGCTCAAACTCTATTAAATGGAGGCGATGGTATTTATAGTGAGGCATCACCTCAAGCTGTATCTATCAAAAATGCGCTTCACTACTTTAGCTGTTGTCTTTGGCTTGGTAACCCTTGAGACGGTGACTGCAGCTCCTACTGCCTACACCTCGCCCCACATCCGTCCGTTCCGAAAGGTCTACCTTCGCCCCGTGCCATGCGGGCAACAGACGACGCCCTGCTTCCCTAACACCCGAACCTTCATACTTCCAACAGCACCAGTAGCCAAGGTACCATTACTGAGACAGGTGTTTACCACCGTCACTAAAAAGCATGATAGCCTGAACACCGCTCAAGCCGAGAATGGGAAAGGCTTGAATGTCAAATACCAGGCTGGTCCCAGTCTCGAATTGGAGGGCTCGGCTGATGCTTCGGAGTACGACCAGGACAAGGAAGCGGAGCATTCCGACAACGACTCTTCCTATCCTTATGTCTACATGCAGCCTGATCAGGAGCTTCAGTACGCAGAACCAGCGGAGGAGACAGACCAGCGGAGACCCAGTGCGTGGAGGACTGCGCAGAGCAACCTGCCTCGGCTGAAGCTGAGGAAGAAACTGAATGCGTGGAGAATTGCTAAGTCTGATATTTGGATTGATCCTAGCACAATAAATACCGTGATATATGACCCTTGGTGGTAGTAAATAGATGTGCTAAGGGCTGCGCAGATTGAAATGAGCAATACACTGACAAAACTGAGGATTGCGCTGGATTGCGCCGGATAGAATGAACGGGATGAGGTTGGCAGGAGGTTGGCAGGAGGTGGCAGGAGGTGGCAGGAGGTGCAGAGGTTGGCAGGAGGTTGGCAGGGTATGCCGAAATCGGCACATGATCTTCTGAACACCGGATATCGTGGCTCTCAACAATCCCAGCATTTGGATGAGTTGGCTGCTTTAATGGGGGAGTAGTGGGGGAAGATACATACTCATCTAACCCTTAGGCTTCACTGTATTATTGGCGTTCGACATTCCAACTATTGACTCTGTTTCTATGATATGCATTGGGGTCAATTCACCAACTGATTTCATCAGCTGACAAATGGTGAAGCAATATGATGGTTTAATTTGCCTGGCATGCTGAGCCTGTCGTCTCTTGTGTAAATGAATCGTTAGTATTTTAGCAATATCCCTGCCCAATGCAATATCCATTTGAGCACACACCAGATGCTAAATAAGGTGCCTGACCGTTACAATGCTAGACGCAAATCACCACCCATGCAGATCCCTGATGTATCTCCAAGCCACCGAATAATCGATGATATTGTAGATGGTGATCGGCCAGCAGAGAAGTCGGCTTCAACCGAGATGTTTTCTGTGGTTGGTTTTGCAGACATGTTTCCAAAACCATTAGCTAGAGACGAATATGAATATCTTGGCTCACGATTAGGTTTAGTTAATATGAATATTTAGTTGAGTGGAAGTGTTGTGAATTTTGTATTTACTCCTAAATATTCCATTAACCCAAACTTTGCACATGTGCTCTTGGGGCCTTCCTTGTAAAAGCATAAGTCTAAAAGGATTGGAAGTTACCTGGACTTCCAAGTAAACATGATGCATTCTTGACCCTAACAAGATACTCAACATTGTGATATTTAGTTAATAAAACTTTGGGTGCTAGCTAGCTAGCTGTAACATTGCCCCCCCCCCCTGAGTCTGGTAAATACAGTTTGCGTAGCTAAGTATGGAATCAAACACTTGGCTGTTATTATTCAATCTAGTGTATTCACTTCTAGGTTCTTAAAGTCCATCAGATTTAATCAGTTCCACTATGATCTCGGTTACCGGATGATCATGCAATGAAAGCGCAGGGTTCTCCAGCTTGCGTTGTAGCAAACTGTCGAGAATTAGCCTAAGCAAAGGGTTAGCTAGTGCATCAAGCCAGGGTTAGGACTGGTGGTTACCTTAGTTCATTTACCAACACACCGATTCGTGGCCATGCCTTGAGGTCGATCCACTTGCTGACGGTCAGCATCTGCTTCGTGTGATTGACCTGGACGTGTCCAGCAAAGAAGAGCAAAGCATACATCCCTATCATGGAGATGTCTCTGACAAAGATTTTCGAGGTGTGCATCTTGTGGAAGTAGACGGCAAACGGTGTCTGATATTGGTTCTCTTCGAACAACGTGGAGCTAGGATGAAGGAATACTCGGCCTAAGGCCCAAGTTAGCAGAGTGCCACTTATTTACTCCATCCAATGCAGCCTTACCATCGGACTCAGTGAAAAATTTGATCTGGCGCGCCTCATTGGCCTTCTCGATGGTGCCTTGAACCAGCTTCTCGAACTTTTGCTCTGGAAGCTTGACTCTTAAGATGCGGGGATTCAACCCCGCCAGGATGACCGATCTCAGCACCGCTACCTCGGAAGAATTGGCGTTCAAGCTGGGCTCGTCGGGTGAACCAAGGTTGCGGGGGATGAAGTCGAGCTCTTTCAGGATCTTGAAGAATTGCGCCTTCATATATCGAATTTCATACAGAATTCTTGTAGACAAATAGCTTTCCTCGGTGAATTTGTTCGCCTCTCGGTTTCCCTTTTTCCTTAGCTTCTCCCATTGCTGGTACGCCAGGCCGTCAGCCAGATGGTCGCTCTTGAGCGAGGCGAACTTCATGCGCGCACTGGTTCTCTCTCGGTTAGTTTTCCTTGGCTAATCACAATTACGGGACTTTACTTACGCTTTGGCTTCTTCTCGCTTCTCCGAAGGAGATATGAACGGGGACCCAACCGACATACATCCAGCCACATTCAAGATCGAGTCAAGGCAGCCAAAGATTGCTCCGAAAATGAGCATTTTAGCAAGCCTCAAATCAGTCGGGATCTGCGCCATGTATCTGCCCAACGCGGTCAAGCTCAGCGAGTCTCGAGAGATAGCGTCCAAGCCAACAAGAACATCCACCGCTGCGTTAACGGTATCGAGGGAAGGTGGATCGATGGTCTGGGACAAAAAGGACTTGACGTCCGAAATATCCATTGCCAGCACCTGCAGATACAGCTGCTCAAGCGGGATTCTTAGGATCTCTGGGACTTGATAAGGCTTGAATGACTTCTCGTACGTATGCCTCGTATACAGCTTGAAGTTGATACCCGCCTTAACACGACCAGCTCTACCTTTTCTCTGGCGTGCCGACGCCTGAGAAGTCCATATTTCCACCAGGCTAGACATCTGCGATAGAGGGTCGAAGCAGGTCTCCTTCACTCTCCCCGTATCAATCACATAGACAACATCATCGATGGTGATACTGGTTTCGGCAACGTTGGTCGAAGCAATGATTTTCCGAGTTCCTGGCGGGTATTTGTGGAAGACCTTGGTTTGCTCTTCAATCGATAGCGACGCATGCAGTGGCAGAGTTACATACTTGCGGTCGCTGAGCGCCTGATTGAGTAGGGAGATGGCTTTGTTGATTTCCATCACACCGGGTAAAAAGATCAGAATGGCCCCGTCGTCGTCACCATACGCTGCGTCGATGTACTGCACTACATCCACAATCAAGCTGTAGTTGATGTTCTCTTCTTGGCGTCGATGGTGCTTTAAGTAATCAATGGTGAGATCGTCCAGCCCCTGGGCAAGGTATTCTTCCCGAAACTCTTCATTCTGCTGGATATCCTCTTTGCGTCCACGCTTGTCAGCCAGGGGCTTCAAGGTGGTAGGGATTGTCTGCAGAACATCCTCCAAAAACAGTTCCGTGACCGGGAAGGTGCGCCCAGGGATTTCCACGCAAGGAGCGTCACTGAAGTATTGGGAGAATAGCTCGCTGTTGATGGTGGCACTCATGAGAATCACCTTCAAATCCTTGCGTTTCTGCAGGATTTCCTTGAGAATGGCCAGAAGGATATCGCTGTCAACGGATCGTTCATGGACCTCATCAATGATAACGTGGGAGACATCTTCCAACTCTGGTGCGCTATGTAGCCTACGAAGCAGCACACCTGTGGTACAAAACATAAGCCTTGTTCGGTTGGAGCTAACTTGATCGCCGCGAACCGAGTAGCCAACTGTATCCCCAAGCTTCTCGGTTCGTTCTTGAGAAACACGCTTAGCAACTGCGACGGCACTGATACGTCTAGGCTGGGTACACACTATGTTGAATACCATTGCCAACGCCCTTCTGAATAAGGTCATCCAGGATGAACTGAGGGATTTGGGTAGTTTTACCACAACCGGTGTCACCGCTGATCACAACCACTTGGCTTGATTCCAGAGCACTGAGCACGTTGTGCTGGAATTTGAACGATGGTAATTCCTGGCGCTTCTGAAGTAACTTCATATATTCTGGAGAGCTCTGTATGCGACGGAAAGATTCGAGGACCTGCTGCCCGTTGGCGTCCCTCTTTCTAGACACCTTGCTTGGGTTCTTCTTTTTGGGCTTGGAATCGTGCTCAAGTGTTGGGCTTGACTTGCCGGAAGATGGGGCGGACTCGACTTCGCTGCTGAACAGCTCGGCCAGAGGTGGTGGCGAGGCCACAATATCCTCCAAGTTCGTGATCACCCATTCCACCAGCTCGTATGTCATAGGAATACCGACCAGGGTGTTTCCGTGCTCAACCAACCTTTTCATGGCGTAAAGGCGAATGTACGAGGGTAAGCTAGGGTTCTTGAGGACCACAATGGGCGGCTCATTCGGGTAGAGCGAGTCATCAGGAATTTGGATCTCCAGGGTTGTTGGCGTATGCTTCTTGAGCGGGATACTGATTTGTACCGTACACTCGTTGATCTTTTGGAATTGCGAATCATAAATAGACTCCAACGCCACCCACTCTTCCTCCCGGGTTTGCTTCAGTTCGACGAGCTGCTCCTCACTTAAATCTCGCTCCGCTGTGAGTGTGGATGCTGCAAGAGAAAACACCAGGTGACGAAGAGCAGCTATTTCATTGCCACCAAACTTATCAAGGATCTTTTCACACTGAATCTGGGAGAACCCAGCGGCGGTTAAGCGTTCAAGTTGGTATTTACGCTGCAGGTCTTGTTTGTTGCTTTGTATTGTTATCTCGGGCTTGTAGGCTTTCTTAATGAACCGCTCTGGTAGATCTATTGAGATACATGGGTTACTATCATGCGGTTATGTGGGAGCGATTCTCTAAACATACCATCTTCGGGTACATGTAAGCCTACACGGATGAATACGGTTAATACATCAATACGTCAATCAAGACTATTTTCTCTTCTTACATAGCCAGTCTAGGGCCTCTTGAACATTATTACTGTACTGCAATGACTCTTGAACATGTGCAGGTCTAAATCCAAAACGTAGCAATGTCTTGGATACTGCCTCTTTGGTAGCTTCAGAGGCGCCTTCCTAGATTTAAAAGTAGATTATTATCCAAGGCTTGTAGCATTACACCCTCTGAACAAGGCATTACCCCTCCGGAAGATTCGATTCTATATTCTTTGACAATCCTCTCCGCCCACTCTCTGTACTCCAGCTTCATCTCTACACTCGGCAACTTATCGTAGTACGTGGGTTTGGCGGGGTTCGATTTAGATGGATGCATACTAATCCCCATGGGCCCACTAGTCGACTTTGAATTCGCTGAAGGTGGCGGAGGCGGAGGAGCAAACATGTCTAACTCGTAGAGCATTTTTGTCTTGGGCTCTTTTTTCGCCTCTTCCAATTCCAACCAATACTTCTTGTATACGGGTGGCAGCGTTCTGTGTAACGAAAATTTATGACCAATTCTATGGAGGGCATAAGTGGCAGACATGTGCCGAGCTTCGTTTCCTGCAGAAAAGGATAGCTGATTTGGTGGAATCAAGGTCGTCTTTAATAAGCCCTTTTTTTTGTCAACTCTTCCCATATGGATTACGCAGTAGTAACCTTTGGCGTTTCGTTTCTAAGCAAAGATTCGTGAGAGGGGATGGAAATAGGGGTGAGCCCTTTGAATGAAGACTAACCACTTCGAACTCTGGCTTTTCCAGGTTTTGCTTTCGACAGTGCTCATATAATAAGGAAACTGGCGTCTTTCCCGTCCAGTTATCGAATAATTGAGGTGGCTCTGGTTTCTCTGAATTCTTGCTGTTAGCAAGCGGTTTTCCGTAAGCGGGGTTTTTCCTTCTGCTTTTCCTGCTGGAGCTTTTGAACTCGGAGCAGGTTTGGAAGTTTTCTCCGCTATGGAGAGGAGATAGGTTAAATGGAGCAGGGATCTACTTGATTGTGGAAAATATTAACACTTACTCGCTACCTTCTTTTTCTTTCCTGACATGACTAATGGCAGGTGATAACGGAAAACTAAGGTGTAATTTTTTGGAGTATTTTCGATTATATTTTGTTTATTTTCGTTTTTGGTGGACGGAATTTCCTATGGAGCATATCTATTTATTCACATTCAGCCGAGCATGATTATTTTTGCTTGACACAACGGTGCTATATACGTGTTGATAATGATACTTTTTTGTGATGTTGGTGTGGCTTGCCATGTTCACCTCCATGCTTTACTTAGAAAAAGGGCATGAAGTGCCTTTCGACTCTTGCTCATAATGTGGGCATTTTCCCTTAATTGGGCATTCGCCTTTGTTTGAAGTCGTCATATGGTGTTTAAAAGGGCATTTTCCCTCTTCATTGGTCCCTTTCACGCCTTCAAGAAAAGGACACTTGCCTGCACCGGCTTCATGGCCTTCTTTGACGGTGTCATAATAAGGACACTTTCCCTTCACAGGACATTCTTTGTTCTCTCCGTGCAAATGGTGGGCTGGATCGCTCTTCACTTGGTCATAGTATGGGCACTTGCCGGCAAGCGGGCATTTCTCGGCCTTCTTATCTTCTACTGTCACACTCTGCTTGACTTGATCGTAATGTGGGCATTTCCCTTTGACTGGGCATTCACTGGCTCCTTGAGCCATTACACTGTCGTAGTAGGGACACTTTCCGGCAAGGGGACATTTTCCTTCTCCGCGGGATTCCTTGACACCCTCAAGGAAAGGACACTTGCCTGCACCTGCCTCATGACCTTCTTTGACGGTGTCATAATAAGGGCACTTTCCCTTGACAGGACATTCTTTGTTCTCTCCGTGCAAATGGTGGGCTGGATCGCTCTTCACTTGGTCATAGTATGGGCACTTGCCGGCAAGAGGGCATTTCTCGGCCTTCTTATCTTCTACTGTCACACTCTGCTTGACTTGATCGTAATGTGGGCATTTCCCTTTGACTGGGCATTCACTGGCTCCTTGAGCCATTACACTGTCGTAGTAGGGACACTTTCCGGCAAGGGACATTTTCCTTCTCCGCGGGATTCCTTGACACCCTCAAGGAAAGGACACTTGCCTGCACCTGCCTCATGGCCTTCTTTGACGGTGTCATAATAAGGACACTTTCCCTTCACAGGACATTCTTTGTTCTCTCCGTGCAAATGATGGGCTGGATCGCTCTTCACTTGGTCATAGTATGGGCACTTGCCGGCAAGAGGGCATTTCTCGGCCTTCTTATCTTCTACTGTCACACTCTGCTTGACTTGATCGTAATGTGGGCATTTCCCTTTGACTGGACATTCACTGGCTCCTTGAGCCATTACACTGTCGTAGTAGGGGCACTTTCCGGCGAGAGGGCATTTTCCTTGTTCGCGGGATCCCTTGACACCCTCAAGGAAAGGACACTTGCCTGCACCTGCCTCATGACCTTCTTTGACGGTGTCATAATAAGGACACTTTCCCTTCACAGGACATTCTTTGTTCTCTCCGTGCAAATGATGGGCTGGATCGCTCTTCACTTGGTCATAGTATGGGCACTTGCCGGCAAGAGGGCATTTCTCGGCCTTCTTATCTTCTACTGTCACACTCTGCTTGACTTGATCGTAATGTGGGCATTTCCCTTTGACTGGACATTCACTGGCTCCTTGAGCCATTACACTGTCGTAGTAGGGGCACTTTCCGGCGAGAGGGCATTTTCCTTGTTCGCGGGATCCCTTGACACCCTCAAGGAAAGGACACTTGCCTGCACCTGCCTCATGACCTTCTTTGACGGTGTCATAATAAGGACACTTTCCCTTCACAGGACATTCTTTGTTCTCTCCGTGCAAATGATGGGCTGGATCGCTCTTCACTTGGTCATAGTATGGGCACTTGCCGGCAAGAGGGCATTTCTCGGCCTTCTTATCTTCTACTGTCACACTCTGCTTGACTTGATCGTAATGTGGGCATTTTCCTTTGACTGGGCATTCACTGGCTCCTTGAGCCATTACACTGTCGTAGTAGGGACACTTTCCGGCAAGGGGACATTTTCCTTCTCCGCGGGATTCCTTGACACCCTCAAGGAAAGGACACTTGCCTGCACCTGCCTCATGACCTTCTTTGACGGTGTCATAATAAGGGCACTTTCCCTTCACAGGACATTCTTTGTTCTCTCCGTGCAAATGATGGGCTGGATCGCTCTTCACTTGGTCATAGTATGGGCACTTGCCGGCAAGAGGGCATTTCTCGGCCTTCTTATCTTCTACTGTCACACTCTGCTTGACTTGATCGTAATGTGGGCATTTCCCTTTGACTGGACATTCACTGGCTCCTTGAGCCATTACACTGTCGTAGTAGGGCACTTTCCGGCGAGAGGGCATTTTCCTTGTTCGCGGGATCCCTTGACACCCTCAAGGAAAGGACACTTGCCTGCACCTGCCTCATGACCTTCTTTGACGGTGTCATAATAAGGACACTTTCCCTTCACAGGACATTCTTTGTTCTCTCCGTGCAAATGATGGGCTGGATCGCTCTTCACTTGGTCATAGTATGGGCACTTGCCGGCAAGGGGACATCTTGAGGTAGTCTGGGATACGTCGGTTGAAGGATGAGAGTTATCCATTTTGCTAGAAGAGTAAGTCGTTTTCTGATCTTTTGTGGAGATGTCTGCGAGCATTTATATATCTGTAGCACCTACAAATAGTAACATCTAGAAAAATTTAATGGATAGCAAAGGCTAATGCACACAAAAGTACGTCTAGAACAGAACATGACCAACTGATTTACCAAAATTGGGTCACTTCTGCGGAAGAAATAATCGAGCGCATAATAGGCAATGAGAATCCACCAAACATATTTGCACAGCACCACTTTAGGAGTATCAGAGAACTTGAAATAAATGAACAGCAGGATAGTTCAGTGGCTAATACTCTCTATCAAACCAAAGACAAACGGGAAACACTGAGCTTAAGACGCTAGTAGTTGCTTGTGCAAAGATACTCACCAGAAAGCATTGCATGAGTTATCTGATTTGCCCACGCGTCGTCCCAGGGAAACATTCAACACCAACCAACCACCTTGATTATCAATAGCCAATGAAAAAATTCGGCGGGGTCCCGACATATTTCACCTTAAGCGAATCATCGTTTGAGTAAAGATCCATAGGCTTCCAAAACAAGGTTAGGACTTATCTGATCCATTCGTCTCAGCTTCGGTATAGATATGGAAATACACACTTTTCAATGAGTTTTATTGAAAGGCTTATTATGGACATTCAACCAAACTACACAGGAAACACTCCCCCATTCCAAGCCTCAGTCCCGTTGTTCCGTGCAGGGTTCAAATTCAACACCTTGGCCAGTATTCCGTAGAGCTCCACATTAGGGAATCCAGGAATCCGCTTTCCATAGGATTTTCGAAATGCCGGCCCGTGAGCAACGAAGCTGGCCTGCATTTCTGGAGCTAGATTATCAAACCCATGCATCCCGAATGGATGGAATGGCCCATTCGATGGGTCGTATTCTTTGTGTGTGGTGAAAGACCAACCCTTGAAGGATTCTGATCAGTAAATGTGGCATGCATGACGCTGGCAGGTACTTACCACTTCAGGGATGCAGACAATGGGAGGAATTCTCTGATTGGTGGAGTAATGAAAGCGACGGGGTATATCCTCACGAAGATATACATCCCAGTGCTCCCCACGGCTAGCTCTCTTCAGCTTCTTGTATATTCTCTGGGTGTCTAGAACGAGCGTAAGCATGGGGCTACTGGATTGTAAAGCAAGCGAGATATACCAGTCGGGTTTTTGGGGACCAACCCCGCCAACGGGTGTACGTAAATCCCCTTCAGCAGGGACATGTCAATCAAGTCGTCCAAGTACACCAGCTTTTGTGAGCTGGTCTGCGCCATGCCATGGTCGCTAACCTAGTATGTTTTATCAGCTTGATTCATCCATGCGATGGGGCACGCGAACAAGTGCAACTTACAATCACCAGGTTCACGATTTCGGTCAGATTGCGCCGCGTAAGGCCGGTAAGCAGGCTTGAGACCATAGAATCTATCCTTGATAAGGATTTGTTGACCTAGAAGAATGGGTTCATTTCTGGCTCAACAAAGACTTGGGGAAAGAAACAAACCTCGTCCGAGTCGGGGCCGAATTGATGCCCAGCCGTATCGACGTCGGAGACATACGCCCCAATGAACGTGGGCCTTTCAGATGCTGGCATATCTAGCCATTCCAAGATCCGGTCAACTTTCGCCGGAGGTTCGACCGTGTGATCAAACTCATCTACGTACGTCGGTCTATGCGAGTGTATCTCTGTGGAGCATCCAGGCCACATATGCACTGCTGATCGTTGATGCTGCCTCACTGTCGTGATCCATATCTGGTCAAGGTTAGGGGTGTCATCAATGTTAGTTGGCGCTAATTTCAAGCAACAAATCGAATCTCACTAGTACCGGCTCGCCACCCCACCACTTGGAGTCCCAACTCTGTGCAGGCTTTGTGTAGATAAATGTGTCGTTATATTTGGAGTCAAAGAACACATTTCCGACGATCCCGTGAGACTCGGGATAGAGCCCCGTGACTAATGTGTAGTGGTTGGGAAAGGTGACGCTTGGGAACGACGGCAGCATGTACTCAGCCCTGACTCCAGCATAGCCTGTTCGGAGCAGCTATTAGCGTGTGGTGGGACTGCAGACGGTGTTTCACTACTTACCCAACTTCTCAATGGTTGGTGTAAACCCACGGTCCAAGTACTCTGACCTTAGCCCATCGAAGGAAATCAAAACGACTGTTGATTCAAAGGTCTCACTACCGTTGAAATAGGTTGGCCTCTGGGCCTGACTTGGCTCACCATTAACGTGCCTAATAATGATAGGGCCTAGCACGCTAAACAAGGTAAGTATAGCAAGCGTGCAGAAAGTTATGAAGAGCAGAGCGAATTTCTTCTGGCGGAAAGTCTGCATAGATTGCTGATTAACATACGGAAGATTGACTCGGCTTAGGACAATAGCGAACTTACTAGCTCGTTGGCATTCTCCCGATTATTTAATAGGCCTGTCCGCTCATTAGGCTCGCCATTTTGAGAAGGTAATGGAAGAACAGAGTGAGAGGATCCCTGTACTATGGGTGGGTCGATATCTCCACTATTGGCTGTGTGCATTGGGGGTTTCTAGGTGTTCTCTAGCAGCTGTAATATAGTAGTATGATGGATAGAAGTAGATTGTGGAATTGCAGTCACCCGTAAATTAAGGGCTTTATAACAGTAATACAAGTGATCCTTTCACCCTACATGCCACCCTACGTGATCGATAGCGAATGAATTGATTTGACCACTAAATTTCATCAGGACAAACTAATAGACGAAACAAGGAACCAGGAAGCATGAGCACAGAGCACGGCACATAAGATTATTTACAACCACCAGCCAACTGGAACTTTATTGCAATCGAGATTCCAACCAATGCTTCTAAACTTCGTACCCAGCGAGAGTTCCTGATCCCAGCAAACTACTTCGGAGAGCATGTACGGCTCTGATGATGTCTCCCCAGTAGAGACGTTTGCGGCATGTAGGACATGATCCGTGGATTGGGAGCAGCTGCTTCTCTTCGCTAGGGTCGATTTTAGCTGCATTCTGTACAAAATTCTCTGCCAGACAGGTAAGATGAGCATACATAGTACACCCGGAATGCTGACAAGTGGCCCAGCATATTGGCCCCTGAGGATGCGTCAGCTTCCCATGTTCTGGCTGAACAAAGTAGTGAAGCTTACCTTTATCTCGATCTCATTCAAACAAATTGCACATTTGACTCCACCGGATTCCAACGCCATATACTTGTTAAATTCGTCAAGTTGTATCCGTCCTAAGGATGTTTGACCCTGGTTTAGAACGATTGTATCTAGGCTCAACAAGCTTGAACATTCGAACCTTCTCCTTCCCCTTCATCGGCGAAAGTATGCGCCATGTTTTCTAGTGCACCAACGCTTATGGGAACATGGTTGGGCCAATTGAGGGATTCGAAGCTGCTAAAAACCTCCTGTTTCAGGAAGCGGATTTTCAGCGGCCATCTTTTCCATTCATTTGAGTTTAGCATCTCGATAAGAACTTCCAATTTGGTGGGTAAAAATGCCTCTTTCTTTTGGCCGCTAAATTTTCCACGTAACTGGCTTAAATGTCTCGAGCGGTGAGGATATTGCCAGGCCCATTCGAACTGGCCCGGGTGACATTAGTAAATAAAGTAGAACTTGTTGCAACGGAGGAAATCAGACAATATATACTTGCAAGGCAGCTAGATTACTAGGGAATCCATGAACTATCAACACCATTTCCCAGGGTCGCTTTTTGCAAGTTTTCTTGGCACCTGAACTGAGTTCCCCATTATGTTGCTTTAATCTGCGAATCGGATCCGGCGTTGAACCAACATAACAGTGGTTTTTGCAGCGTAATTTCAACGAACGCAGAAGGTAGCAGCCATAAAAATCAGGAAACTCCACTGCATTCAAGGATAGACTCATGGTAGCAAAAATTGACCCATGATTATTGTAAACTATCTATCAAAATATGCTCCTCAACAACCAATGAAAGAGTGTATGAGATTGTTGATTCTTGACGGATTGTTTTCGTATATGATGACTGAATACCACCGTCACATACAAGCCCATTGCTTGCTACGCACTGATGGATTCAACGTCCGCTGAGGAGTACGTTGCAACTGGAGTTAGCGAGTTTCCAATTGCTCGTGTCAAACGTATTATAAAGGCTGACCCCGAAGTGAACAACTGTTCCAATGAAGCAGTCTTTTTAATATCCAAAGCAACGGTAAGCACCTCGATAGGCAGAGCAGAATTCTTGGTCCTGACAACATAGCTTAGGAACTATTTGTCAAGAAATTTTCCGCCTCTGGATATAATTACTCGCAAGCAGATAAAAGAAAAACCTTGGCTTACAAGGATCTAGGTTTGGTCGCAGCTCATCGTTACTTGCGCACTGTTTGTCTTACTCATCGCCTCTCAAACAGCCAACATTCCCGTCAATGAAGATGTTTTCGAATTTCTCAGTGGTAAGTGCGGATCCTAAGTAAAGCCCGCTTCGTAGCTTGCTAAGTTTTCCCAGACATCTTGCCAAAGACCCAGCCGACTAGTAAAGCCAGTAATAATACTACCGAGGAGACCGAGCCCTCTGCGAACATGAAAGATTCTGAATTACTGCCTTCAGACCCTTCCGTTCCCACGGAGATTAAAGCAAGCACCTAGGTGGACATCATATAAGCGATTTCGGTCCAGAGGACAGTAGCGTAAGGATCTTGCTTAAAATGGCTCCTGGGTAGATTCAGTATAAACCACTTGGAGCTTTGTACATTTGACACAAATAATGTTGAATAAAATACTTAGAATTATGACGCGGGTGGGGATAATTTTGACCTCAAATATGATCGATTTTGTGGCACTTGTGCATCATCATTTCTTTGCAAAATCCGAGGATAAAATCCCATTAGAACTTGTGTTTGTATCCGATTTTTTTCTCTTACGTGCCAAGTCACTCTCGTGTTCTACTCAACCCTAGACGAGGTAGATTTCGACCATGGATTACGCCAGAAACCTGCTTTCGGAGCTTATGAGCCCCTATGAATCTGAATCTAAAAAGAAATTCTATGATAGAGATGTAGGTTTCGCGGCTTGTTGGTTTATTCCACATGCTGCACCATTCACTTAATATCATTCGATCCTGTTATTAATCCTTCTCTTGAACTAGGTATGCAAATATTTCCTTGTTAGATTTTGCCCACACGAACTTTTTATCAACACCAAGTCAGATCTAGGTAGGTGCTATGTGCCGTTGCAATCGTTACCAAATAGCAAAAACTCATCGCGCTGTTCTATCGTTTGTAGGCCCTTGTGACAAAATTCACGAAGAAGCTTTAAGAAGAGAGTGAGTACTGGGACGATACATTGCCTCGATTGGCCACGTTACTGATGTGCATCTAGTTACCAAGAAGCTGAAGATCGTGACAAATACGGGTACGAAGAGGAATTTTATGAGTACCTTCAATCCCTAATCAACGACCTTGACCGTAAGATTCGTAAGGGTAAAGAACGTCTGAACATTCAGCCCGATGAATCGGTATGGTCTTATTTCCACCGTATAACTAGCTGAGCCCCGCAGAACTAAAATCTTTGCCCATATAGCTGCTGAACCCTAACAAAGACGAAAAGGAAGAGAAGATCGTTCTGCTCGACGAAAGGATCAAAAGTCTGTTGGCCCAGGTATTTCCCATGTTCATATGTCTAGTGCGCGGAGATTTTTGCTGACCTTGAATGCGGAATAGATCGAGGAAGCAGGCGAAGAAGGCAGAGTTCAAGAAGCGCAAGATTTGAACCAGCAGCTTGAGAGACTGCAGGCCGAGCTTGCCACGTTGAAAAATGTAAAACCTCGTTAGCGTAATGGTTGCACGCAACTCACATCTAACTATTTCTTTAGAATGATGACTCCAATCCTATCTTCAAGCAAGAAAAGCGCATGGAGGTCTGCGACGTGTGTGGATCGTTTTTGGTCACCAATGATACATCCAAGCGACTGGACGCTCATATGGAGGGAAAGCAACATACCGGCTATGCCAAGATCCGTGAAGCCTTGGATGAATACATCGTATGTATTAGTCTCACAACACTAGTAATTATCGCGCGGTACTAATCCACAGCCATAGAAAAAATACGGTGAGAAGCCAAGGGATCGTGGAGGTCGTCGGGACTCTAGAGACCGCAGCCGCTACAGAGACCGTGATAGAGACAGTAGACGATACGATCGCAGTAGAGAGGGCGATAGATACTCCGATCGTGACTACAGACGCAGAGACCGTGACAGTTACGAAAGACGCCGATCCGGTGACCGGGACTACCACAGGGACTACGAAGATAGAGATGCCGACAACAGCCGCCGTAGATCTCGGTCGAGAGATTACGAAGACCGGGATAGAAAGCGCCATCGGGAGATGTAAGGTTAGTGGGGGATCAGTTCGATACATACTTCCACCCTCCTGTTTTAGAGGCCTTTCCGTAGACCAACCCATTTACCTCATGCAATGGTAACCATATTGTACTTCTTCATATATATTTCAAAGATGAATAGTCTGTCTTTTCTTTCAATTCTTTCCTCGTTGGTGCACGCTCGTTCCTAGCCTATGGTTTCTAGCTTGGCTGACATATATTTCCCTCAGGTACTTATTTCCTTCCTCCCCTTCGTATCAGTCACCCGCCGGTTCTCTTCTCCTTTTCTGGCCTCTTCCTTCTTGCTTTTATTCAATGACAACAATGCCAAGGCAGAGGAACTTTAGCCTTGGGTGTATCTGCTTCCCTATATCCAAAATAAACAACCAGTTCTGAAATAGTACACTCCACTTGTACACATCAAATCACACAATCCTGATTTTCATTAGCACTGATTGATTCGCATACAAACCGCATGCAATTTTGATGGATGCATTATTTGCTCCTTACAACAGCACCTAAACGCGTATGAGTTTACGTCGATACACCAGCACAATCTCTCAAGCCATTGCTTTAAACAACCCCAATCCACTGGTCCAGTCGTTGAGTATTCGCGACAACGAATCCTTGACGGTATCCAATACCACTAATCAGGTGGGCAATCTCAAGACCATCATCGGCTATCCTTCAACTTTACTAATCAACAGTGTATTCATAGCACCAATTTGAGAGACACTGTCAAAATGAAGTTCCACCTGCTTGGGAGCCTGTATTGACCAACCATCTCCGCGCAACCCACCTTCTTAAGGAGAGAAATTACATAGCTGCCTATGCAGCTCAACTTGCTTGCTGTCAGTATCCTTGAGACATTTGAACCTTATGTTGTTTGATCTCGCACCCTTAAATTCCCTTGGTGTTTTCCTTGATTCATCAAAGAGCTTTTCTTAGAATATTTACTACACAAACGAACTGGTGCTTACCAGTACTCTATGTTGTAAATACGGATCTCCGGGATGTTGCCATTATGGTATGTGAGCATACGTGCAATTGCTCGCTGATTCTTACTAGTAACCCGACATTATCTGAATCTTTACTAGGCTGACAATCAACTATTGCTTAGACGCGAGAAAACCGGAAAATTAGAGGATGCAGCAAGATCAATCAACAAATCGTTTACGGCTTGCATCACAGATAGGTAATGGAAGCTATCTACACATCCACTTTTACGTCTGCGCTCTACTTTACTTACCCGCGGAATTAGAAACTCGAGCGTACAAACCTCTCGCAAATGGGGAACTTACCGTATCATCAATTTACTCTTCAGTACATATTTCAAGGTATAGCAATCGTTTTTTGTACATGACCGCCAGCTCTAATGCTAGTCAACAGCTCAAATCACATGGTTTATGCGAAAATATCCTCCGAGCTGTAAAGGCATCTGACCTCCCTTCGCTCGAGCGATATCCCAAAGCCCATCAAGTCGGCTATAGATACTATTTAGGAAGATTGGCATTCATGAAAGAAGATTATAAGAAGGTAATCGGGTTTGCGAGCGCAAACAGGGCGATTTTCCTTTCGGTTTATTGATGGGGTTATGTATAGGCTGAAGAAGAGTTCATGTTTGCCTTCAAGCGATGCCCTCGCAGCAGTCGCAAAAACAAAGAGTAAGTGCCGACTGTAGCGCGACGACAAGATGTATCTTTCCTCTAACCCAGTCTTACTGATCTGAATTAGAATCATATTGACTTTTCTTATTCCTTCACTGCTTGCGCGAGGGGTTTTGCCAGCGCCGAAACTGTTGGGCAAATTTACCAGCATTAAGAAAGTGTACGAGCCATTTGTTCGAGCCATACGCGTTGGAGACCTTAAGTGCTTTGATGAAGCTTTGTCGGCTATGGAAAGAACACTGGTCCAGAAAGGAGTCTATTCAACGATAGAGCGCACGCGTGCGATCGTGATCCGCACGCTTTTCAAAAAAGTGTAAGTCCCGATTCAAGCATCGATGCACCCAGATGTCACTAACCCGGCCCGGTAGATTTCTGCTGACCGACAAGAACACCCGTATCCCGTTCCAAGTCCTTCAGACGGCGCTGGTTTTTGTTGGCATGGAGCTGGAGTTGGCTGAAGTGGAATGCATACTGGCAAATATGATCTTCAAAGGGTATATCAAGGGCTACATGTCACATGATAAAGGATTCTTGGTGTTGAGCAAAGATGATGCATTTCCGAAGTTCTCAACAATTTAACAAAATAAATTGCGAGTAATAATCGACCATTCATCCAACGTTCACCCATCAGTTTTTGACATTACGGTGGGTTAGTCAATGGGCGATTGCTGATTGGCTGATTCTCGAGAGTATTGAATGCAGATATTTTTTGGTGAGTGAGATCACGTATAGCATTCCTAGGGTTATTACTATCAAAGGGAGGGGTAGAAGTGGCCAAAATACGAGTCAATATTCGTTATATTCTTCCGCAAGCTGTGTTGAATCTTCCTTTGGCTAGCACTTGATACATTCTTGTCTGCTTTTAACGAATATTTCAGCTCCTCTCTAGTCCGAGACAAACATAACCATGGGACAAATCCTGTCTGAACCGATTGTGGAGAAGCACACAACCTTTGATGGCAATGATCGTTTGATATATGGTGCTTCTGCTATGCAAGGCTGGAGAGTCAGTATCCTTTTTCGCCAGGGTAAACCCAAACCTTTATCTTTTCTCAGAGCAGAAGAAGGAAGCCCGTTAGATAGATCTACGAAATCGAATATATGCAACTACATCATTACTCCTTAATCTACTCGCGCGAATCCTAAAGCCATGGAAGACGCACACACCACTCTATTAACACTGAAAGACCTACAAGACACCAGCTTTTTTGGCGTGTTCGACGGTCACGGCGGTATTGGGTTTATTGCCGATAGGAATATATATATATATAGCTACCCGTGAATACTAAGGTTTACATTATCAGGTCGAGGTGCTGCAAAGTACAGCAGTGAACAACTCCACGAGTACATAGTCAAAGACGAAGCCTATATCCAAGGCGATTACGCTTTAGCTGTCAAACATGGATATCTGAGTGCTGACGCAGACCTCAGAGGAGGTTAGAATGGAATGTATCCATCCAAATGAGCATTCACCTAATTAGTCATGTCGTGACAGATCCAGAGTTTATACACGATTCCTCGGGTTGCACTGCTGTAACCGCACTTATCACTCCAGACAAGAGGATCTTTGTAGTAAGTAGAGTGTGGTCACCAACCAAGGACTGAAGCCAACTTAACCCTGCCCCTCTCCTTAGGGAAACGCTGGTGATTCCAGAGCAGTGATCTCCGTGGGTGGAAACGCCAAAGCCTTATCAGAGGATCACAAACCGGTGAACGAAGGTTGGTGCTTCTGCACGTTGGTAGCCTAGTTCTTGGGACTAAAATTTGGAGGATATCAGGTGAATCAGCCCGCATTGTTGCTGCTGGCGGATTTGTCGAATTTGGCCGTGTGAATGGTACGTAGAGAATAGTGCAGCTCGCAGAAATCCACTAATACGACTGGATCCGACAATAGGCAACTTGGCCCTCTCACGAGCCATCGGTGATTTTGAGTTTAAGCAGAATTTAAAGTTAAATCCTGAGGAGCAGGTTGTGACAGGTACGTTGGGCTACATTCCTGACTGACAATCCATCACTCACGCAACTTTGAGCAGCAAACCCAGATGTTGCGGTTCACGACATCACTCCTGACGATGAGTTCATTGTTCTTGCGTGCGACGGTACAGTTAATCGCTGGCTCTCGAATGAAAATTTGCCACTAAAGCCAGATGCCGTCTAGGTATTTGGGATTGCTTGACCTCACAGGAAGTCATTGACTTTGTCAGAGAAAAGATAGCGGAGAAGCAAACGTTGGCTCAGGTTTGTGAAAGCCTAATGGACCACTGCCTAGCAGCCGACAGCGAACTTGGGGGGATCGGATGTGACAACATGACCGTGGTGATAGTTGGTATTCTCCACGGCAGAACTGAGGAGGAGTGGTACCAATGGATTCAAGAAAAGCCGTCCTTGTAAGATCTACTTGTTCCTTTCTTGCTGGATAAACGATGTGATGTGTCCTACAAACCTATAAAAGCCACCGTATATTTGTCAGTTCATCCATTGGTCGGCCACTGTTCACTGCGCTTCTAGAATATGTGATCTCGATTGGGCTGAAGTAATTTTAGAATGTCAAGAGATTGGCCAGCCGCTGTAGAGGAATCATGCCATTTTTAGGGCGTCTTTCCTTAACGAATCCATTTATATTTAACCTCATATTAAAAGATTTTGCTGAGAATTTCCAATCGACCTGAGTTAAAGCTTGTATTTTGGAATTTCGGTTATCGTCTCATCAGTCGCCTCGACGTGCTTTTTTCTGCAACATACCCAATATACCCTCGTCGTATGCTATAATCCTTTCTCTTCTGCAATTGCCTTGTTGTTTTCTCTTTCCTTATTATAATGGTCCTATATGAAACAAAAGCCCTCCGACTCTCTCTGATTATATTGGCCCTCTTTGCGCTCGCCGATCCTATTGCTGCCGGTACCAACTAGTTTTCAACTTATAGGATCGCAAAATGTTAATGTTATGTTCATCCTTCAGCCGCCGATTGCATTGCTTCGCGCTACTGTTCACCCACCTTTAATGAGACATGGGAGGTGGGAAGTACCTACACTTTAAGTTGGAATAGAAATTATGGCACATTGCCGATGAAGCCCAAGGTTGATATATATCTCTACGATATGAGCGACACTCGACTACCTTTTAAAGATTGGCTTGCCTACGACAACTCTGGAACCCTGACGATCACTGTAACTCCAGACTATTTTCCAAATGTCCCAACCGGGATATCTGGACCCAATCTTATTAGGTGGTTTCGGTTCAACGTTGTCTCGCAAGGAGACGTGGCAGAGAGCTCCTCGGCTGGTCCAATATTCAGAATCCATGGTAAGGAACATGCGCGAGTGATTGCTTCGAGTTGTATTATTCACGCTGCTGGGTCTGATCAGATAGTATAACAAGTCCATCCCCCACAGCCGGCGCTGGCACTGCCATCGTTACCACCCTTGTTGTCACAGTGAGCAGCACTCTCACGATGGTATCCTCAAGCGGGACATACGTCCCTCTAGCCAATTTTGATAGCTCAAACGGTGTGTCGGGAAGAACCATCGGGATCATTGTTGGGAGTATCCTGGGTGCATTGGCCGTTGGAATATATCCTTTCGTCTGTGTATAGTTGGGATCGGTTTAGATTAGACAAATATCGTAGCGTCCTTAACTCTGCCATACTCTTGCATTCTTCTTGATTAGGCGCCGGAACCGTACCAACCAGCTAGTTACTGGCAACGAGAAGGTTGTAAATCGATCACCCAATATCCTTAATCCCGGGACAATGGGCACCGCCACCAGTGGTCAAACTGCCAACTCGGCGAACCCGCTGGTAAGCGCCAGGGGATTCCCAAATCAGTCCACCACCTCATTATCTGGCAGTGCGCCGAGAGGCTTCGATGGCCAGACATCCGGATTGACGGAGAATGAGGCCAAGCTAATTGCCGAGACCTATCGTAAATCCTTGCGAAAGCCTGGTTGGGATGACGAGGAGCCGCACGGACAAAGCACCTCCAGCTCAGGGCTGCTTTAAGGCGGCAATACTCAAACAATGTCTGATTAATCCTGACCCCCGATACCACCACCATCAATGCTTCATTTAACCATTCTCCACTGATTCCCCTAAATAGAGTTTGTTACTGTATATAAATGAGTGACTCCCATCCACTCGTAGAAAAGAAGAAATATATGACATTTAAGCCGCACTTAATGTATCCAACCTTGAGTCCACCAATTCCCAGCATTCATCTTCCGTTAAATCCATGGTTATTCGGACCAATTACTTGGCGGTTAGGGATGGGAAAATTGTGGTAATGTGGTGAATGGCAAATCAATGGATGATCGTATAGATATCGCCCGCAGAGTAAACTGGTTTGGATTTGCTTGTAGTGCAACCAATACAGAAACTTGCCAACCTTACATCCACCCTGATTGGAGCGACGCCCGTCGGTGTAAAAGCAATTTTGGGTTGTATTGCTTGTTTTAGAACCAGCGGCCACAACCTAAACGTAATTAGCATTTCTTTTGTGTAGCATCTGTCGGGCAGGCCTAGTGTTTGTCACCTCAGCAACGAAAATTTCTGGGACATAATGCCACCTAGTTTCGTTTGCCTGTTCCGCTGTAGCTCAAGATACAAGGTGAGAGATAATCTTTGCCTCCGATTGGTCCCACCCAGCATAAATCTCCATGACTTCTCACCTTCGCCACATTTGTCTTAATGCTCAACATTTGCGTAGACACGCTGTGAATGCCTGGCTTTTTGGCCATTTTACTTTCAGAAAGGGAATGCTTCTATGTGGAACCAAGCACAGAGAAATTTAACTTTTATTTGAAATTCAATTAGAACTTTCCAGTGTGGAGTCGACCGTATATTTGAATGCTTCGTGTTATATACCTGCTTGCTGAGCAGCCAATCATCTCTTCTCTTTAATCCTGGATTTGTCGAATCTAGACATGGGTCCCTGCCAAAAATCTACTCAATTTTGGTAAACCTATTCAATAATGCGTCCTAGCCGTTGTAATTTTCCCTTTATTTGATCTGTGTGAGGACTTGAAATCTTGTAACCTCGCCCCTCTTCCATACCACACTCTCCTCTTCCTTTCTTTACCCTGAGATGGATCCCAGAATCACTGAGAGAGAAGCTGCCTCTATCCACGCAGCCGCTGTTACAAGAAACTACAGCTTACAACCGCGTTTAGGTAAACGTCCTCTTGCTACTTTTGCGTGCTCCCTAGCTAATTGTGAGATGTTTAGACTACAGAACTGTTGCTGGTGTCAACGGTCCTCTGGTTATTCTTGATAACGTCAAGGTACCTTTTTGTACGTTATTTCCCGGTTGGGCTCCTGACTAAACACTTCTTCAAAGTTCCCTAAATTCGCTGAAATCGTAGAGCTTACTCTGCCTGATGGTACCAAGCGTTCAGGCCAAGTGTTAGAAGTTCAGGGAAAAAGAGCTGTCGTGCAGGTATGTGCCATCTTTGGGTGCTGCTTTCTATCCATCTGCTAAATTTGTCCACACGGTTGATAGGTGTTCGAAGGTACTGCTGGTGTCGACGCTCGTGCTACTCATGTAGAGTTCACCGGAGATACTCTTAAGATGCCCGTCTCTGAGGACATGTTGGGTCGTATTTTCAACGGCTCTGGTAAGAGTATCGACAAAGGACCCAAGGTGTTTGCCGAAGAGTTCTTGGATATTGAGGGTTCTCCCATCAATCCATTCTCTCGTATTTATCCCGAAGAAATGATCCAAACTGGTATTTCCGCCATTGACACCATGAACTCCATTGCTCGTGGTCAGAAGATTCCTATTTTCTCAGCAGCTGGTTTGCCCCACAATGAAGTTGCGGCACAGATTTGTAGACAGGCCGGTTTGGTCAAGAAGCCTACCAAGGATGTTCACGATGGACACGAAGACAACTTCGCCATTGTCTTCGCCGCCATGGGTGTCAATATGGAAACTGCTCGTTTCTTCAAGCAAGACTTCGAAGAGAATGGTTCTATTGAGCGTGTAACACTCTTCCTCAATCTTGCCAATGATCCTACCATCGAACGTATCATTACCCCCAGATTGGCATTGACCACTGCTGAATACTACGCCTACCAACTTGAGAAGCACGTGTTGGTTATTTTGACCGATATGTCCTCTTACGCCGATGCTTTACGTGAAGTCTCCGCAGCCAGAGAAGAAGTTCCTGGACGTCGTGGTTACCCCGGTTATATGTACACAGATTTGTCCACCATCTACGAGCGTGCCGGTCGTGTTGAGGGAAGAAACGGCTCCATCACCCAAATTCCCATCTTGACCATGCCTAACGATGATATTACCCATCCCATTCCCGATTTGACCGGCTACATTACCGAGGGACAAATCTACGTTGATCGTCAACTTCACAACCGTCAGATCTACCCACCCATCAACGTGTTGCCATCCCTTTCTCGTCTCATGAAATCAGCTATCGGTGAGGGTATGACTCGTAAGGATCACGGTGATGTGTCCAACCAATTGTACGCCAAGTACGCCATTGGTCGTGATGCCGCTGCCATGAAGGCTGTCGTTGGTGAAGAAGCCCTTAACCAAGAAGATAAGCTTTCCTTGGAGTTCTTGGATAAATTTGAGAAGACATTCATTGCCCAAGGCCACTACGAATCGAGAACCATTTACGAGTCTCTTGACCATGCTTGGTCTCTTCTACGTATCTTCCCCAAGGAGTTGCTTAATCGTATTCCTCAAAAGACTCTTGCCGAATTCTACCAACGTGATCGCAAGCAAAAGCAAAGCGGCAAGGGAGTTCTCGATTCTCAAGATGCTTAGGTCCACTCTTAATCGAATCTACATCCATGCGCATACCTACATACATTGACCACAACCAAATATTTCTATTTCTTTAATGGTCCCCGTCTTTTTGTTCCCAGTCTCAGCACAATTGATCATTTTCTCGTCCCCTAATCCTCTTCGAAATAAAGTAAATCAAACTCTATGCATATGATGCCGTTCTCACACCGGATAAATTCCACATCTAGACTCCGGTCACTGTGAATCCTCAACAGAACTCCGTCCACTTTGCGCCTTCCCACACCCTTTCAGCTCCGTGAATATTCGGTAAATAAAAAGATCGTCATCTCATGTATGCTCCACTTGCCGGCATTTCTCCGATATTTTTCGTTGCCCAAGCCAAAGCTTAGTAGGTGGAATAATACCCTTCATTGGTTCAGGCGGTTCCATCATTCGGGATACTGCTGGAATTGATCACTTCGGATGTTTGAGGTAGCTCATCTCTTGGGATTTCCACTTGTCATGAGTCGAGAAAGAGCCAATCAAATCCCTCTGGCAGCATACAGCATATGTGCTGACTTCGATTGACATCCTTGGTCATCTGAGCTCACTTCGGTAGTTGTAGTTGTTGTGTTACTTACAGTTGTCAAGTTCATGTGATTGTCTCAGATTCAGGCACATAAAATCTCTTGGAAACCCTTCGTGGCTTTGCCATCCTTCATCCAGTTTATTCACTTTCTACATCTTTCCAGAAAAGAATTGGCTCCAGCTTCTTGATCCCTTAGCTCCAAAACCCAGGTACAACACATAGTGTGGGCTCTATACGACGAAAACAATGCTTCCAACATATAGCTTGAAATCCCTCCCTAAAGATGCTATCCTAAAGTACGCCTCTTCTAAAGCTACACGGGTTTCCCTGAAGCAGATGTTCACATTGGGAAGTAGATTGCTGGAGCGGAAAGACCCACTTGCTTTATTGATTCCTACCCAATTTCTGCATCAGGAACTACCCATTCGACTTGCCCAAAGTGTTAAAATGTTAAATTCCCATGAGCTTCCCTATGAAATGTGCGGCCTACCTACATTTCGTCGCATCACGTATGAGCATCTCGAAGATATCGGCACCCTATCTCAAATACCCAAACCTAAAACCGCTAAACAAGTGGACGACTTCACCGATGTGATGAAGTACATTCAAAAACGGCATACCAGTAGGGTACTAAGTGTAGGTCAGGGATTGAGAGAACTCCTCCAAGAGAACAATCTAAAACCCTGTGATCTTCATGCAAAGAAATTCCAGAAATTCTTTGACTCATTTTACACATTGAATCTTGGCACAAGATTGTTGCTGGGAGAGCATTTGAATTTGCACGACCGGGGTAGAAACCTTGTTCGCAACATCTCCCCCATGACTATTGCTAAACGGGCTATTGATGATGCTAGAAAAGTGTGTGCGAATCACTTTGGGCGTGAAGCGCCTGAGGTGAAAATCTACAGCGGATTGGAGTCTATCAATGCGCTTTATATCGAGGAACATCTTCATCGAATTCTCTTCGAAATCTTGAAAAATTCTCTTCGCGCCACAGTAGAGTTTCACAGTTCCGAGCAAACATTGCCACCATTGAAATTGATCATGGCCGACGGTGGGGAGGATGTTTCCTTCAAGCTTTCAGATCAAGGCGGAGGTATTCCTCTGTCGGCAATGCCCCGTCTGTGGAGTTACGTTTATTCTGAGCCTCAAGGCGATGACTCGGTTCAGATTAGTGGGGAGGTGAATGATTACGTAGATCGGCCGTTGTCAGGTTTCGGGCACGGTTTGCCTTTGGCTAGACTAACTGCACGTTACTTCGGCGGTGATTTGAATGTCGTCTCAATGGAAGGGTATGGCACCGATACGTATCTTCACTTATTCCGGGAGGATTCATGTCTTGAGAATCTCCCTGAGATTGCGCACTTGAACCTTCAATTCGAAAGATTTGTCGAGAATTTGCCATTTAGCCTTGACCTCTCTGCAAGTGATCATCTGTCTACCCCCTCACTACCCTCTGTCCCTCTATCTACATATCAAGAACCCGCTTTTACCGAAGCCACTGCCTGAAGCGTCTACATTTCTAATCACCATCCTGTACACATTGCTACCTGTATTTTAATCCTTTCTAAACCAGTAAATAAACAACTGTGAGACATCCCCGATTAGGCTTTGCATTCATTACACCAACCACCGTCATTTTGATTAAATACATCGGCGCTAACGATGAGTATATCTTCATAAACCATTGCTATAATCAACGTGGCAGAAACTTCTCACGTAAGCAGAAACTGATATTACAAGATACGGCTATTTTGGCTATTTTTGTACCTCCCCAACGATGTGGGAGTGGGGTAAGACATATATATCAGATTGGCTGATAAAAGTGTTGATGATGATTGTGTATGAACCCTCCTTAATATATCCTTTTGGACAGGACTTTCGTATGGTTGGCCCGACTTCCCAGTAAATGATTCTCACCTTGGCATATAATGAACATACCCTTCACCCTAGCATGTATATATTACGTGTATAAATTACATGTATATCTTGTAATACCGATCAACATACTCCCAAATTGTTTGTTCCTCAGCCAGTGCCACATAGTTAATACATGATATAAAGCCCTCTTACTCTTCCATATATAGGACCATTTGCTAACCAGAAGATGAAACCAAGCCGCCTCGGAAATAGAATCGTTCCGCTGCCATCGTATATAACCATAGAAGCTGTCTTCTCCACATTCATGGCTTCCTAGTTTGTCACTCCACCAATAGGGGTATTTGTCTAGTAAATCTGCATTAAGCAATTCTAGGGAAGTACTCCGATCAGAGTAGGTGAGCCTTCTAGACATCCCAATTCTGGATTCCAATTCTGGTAATCAGCGGCCATCTCAAATTACTTGCATCAAACGGTATCCTTCAACCGACCAATTCACTTGCCGCTGAACCCGAGTTTCCACAATCCCCACAACAGGTTATAAAGGATATTGGTAGGTTCAGCCCGACCAAATTGGCCATTTGTCTCATATTGACTAAACAGTTGTCGATAGTGGCACCCTGACTGCCCAAGGGGTTATCGTGTCAAACCGACAGTGTGAAATAATGCGCGTGGTGACCAAGGTAACTGGTTGTGCAGAATACACAGACCATACGTTGAGTCAGAGATATACGATAAAAACCGGGACACAAGTTCTTCGCACTGGCAAACTTCATGTCGCTGCCAATGCTACACTCTGACCAGATCTATACTTAACAGTACGTTGGGAAAGTGGTTGCTATTTCATAGATACCGGGTTAAATACCGGTTTCAGCCATGGTAAATTTGAGCACATTACATCAATATGATAAGCAATCATTTTCACGTGCGATGTGGGGTTGACGAGACTAACGCGGCTGCTTTGTTTTTGTGTAGCACAATGCTGGATTTTTTGTACATATATAAGCATTGTGATTGACTTTCGTCACTCATCAAACCCTTTATTTTGAATCTTGTTTATGTGGGCTCGTTTGAGAAGTAAACCCTACCTTTGTGGCTCTATTGTAGCCACTGGTGCCGCTGCTACCTCTCTTTATTACCTCAACCAGAAGAAAGCTAGAGCACCATTCTTTACACAGGTCTACTCCGACGCGCAGCCTCTTGCCTTGAATGACGTTGACCCCAATAGACCCAAGACCTTCTGGTCACCTCCCAATCGTAAGGAAGTCATCAACCAGCTGAAGGGTCTTCAAAAGGACGGTTCAGAGCGACCCAAGGCCGAGCAAAGCGAGCCCCCCTTTGATCTATTAATCGTTGGTGGTGGTGCCACCGGAACTGGCGCAGCTTTAGACGCCGCTACTAGAGGACTGAAGGTTGCTTTGGTTGAGCGTGACGATTTCGCTTCAGGTAAGTAAACTATTGTGGTAACCCAGTGAAGCCTAGCTAACATGATATCGTTTGTAGGTACTTCTTCTAGATCCACTAAACTGGTCCATGGTGGTGTTCGCTACCTTGAAAAAGCCTTTATGGAGCTTGACTACGAGCAGTACAAACTCGTGACTGAAGCTCTCCACGAAAGAGCCACTTTCTTGAAGATTGCTCCTTACCTGAGCTCTCAACTTCCAATCATGTTGCCCGTATATAAGTAAGTTGGCCTTCATATCACCTGCACGCCTGTCTGTATCGTGCTCAACTGACCATTTTTTTGTTAGATGGTGGCAAATCCCATACTACTGGGTCGGGTGCAAGTTCTACGATCTCTTTGCTGGGAAAGAGAAATTAGAGAGCAGTTATGTTCTTGGCAAGAGCAAGGCTTTAGAGGCCTTCCCCATGTTGAAGGAGGAAAACTTGGTCGGAGCTTTGGTCTACTATGATGGCCAGCATAACGATTCTAGAATGAACGTAGTCCTCGCTCTCACAGCTGCCGCTCATGGTGCAGTAGTTGCCAACCACGTCGAGGTTGTTAGCCTTGTGAAGGAGCCTTCTCCAGAAGACAAAAACAAAGAAATTGTCCGTGGTGCAGTGGTGAGGGATACCTTCACCGGTGAGGAATGGACCGTGAAGGCCAAGGGTGTAATCAACGCCACAGGCCCGTTTACCGATGGTCTTCGTAAGATGGATGAGCCCCATGAGGCTGAGATCGTCGCTCCTAGTGCTGGTGTTCACATCATCCTTCCCAACTACTACAGCCCTCAGAATATGGGACTCTTAGACCCTGCTACTTCCGATGGCCGCGTCATTTTCTTCCTCCCATGGCAAGGAAATGTGATTGCCGGTACCACCGACTCGAAGACTGAAGTGACCGCCAACCCATTGGCACAAGAGGAGGAGATCTCATGGATCTTGGAGGAGGTTCAGAGATACTTGAGCTCTGATGTGAAGGTCCGTCGTAGTGATGTTTTGGCTGCCTGGTCTGGCATTCGTCCACTCGTGCGTGACCCATCTAGCAAGAACACCGCCTCTCTTGTTCGTAACCACATGATCAATGTCAGCGACAGCAATCTCGTTACCATTGCTGGAGGCAAGTGGACTACCTACAGAGCTATGGCCAAGGAAACCATTGACAAGGCCGTGGAGGTTCTGGACTTGAAGCCTGCCTCTGATTGTGTTACCGAGACCACCAAGCTTTTGGGCTCTCATGGCTATAGTAACACCATGTTCATCCGCTTGATCCAGCACTTCGGATTGGAGACTGATGTGGCTCAACACTTGGCATCCAGCTATGGTGATCGTGCCTGGGGCGTAGCCGCCCTTGCTGAGCGCACCGACAAGGCTTACCCTAAGGTTGGCCATCGTTTGAGTCACCTTTACCCATATATCGAGGCGGAAATCGTCTACGCCGTTCGCAATGAGTATGCCTGCACTGCAGTAGACGTGCTTGCACGTCGTACTCGATTGGCTTTCCTGAATGCCCATGCTGCCTTGGAGTCACTACCACGCGTGATCGAGATCATGGCGCAGGAGTTGAACTGGGACGAGGCACGCAAGGAAAAGGAATACAAGGAATCATTCAACTTCTTGAAGACCATGGGATTGCCTGCCGAGTACGCCGCATCGGATGCCCAGCCTAAGGAGGGCTCGGATGTGTCTTACGGAAGACAAATCCCCACCGAGAGAAGTGGTGGTGGTGTTTAGAGGCCTTACTTTATCCCCCAAGTAATCCCCCTGCTGGTTTCCTTCTGAACCAACTGCCCCCGATATGGACTCCACTCATACACGCACGCTTTCATTTGATGTATTCAATGATTCATACCAGAAATCCCATGTACATATCTACACGTACCATTGGACAAGAATCCTTGTTCACCTGGAGTCAACAATAAATCCATCAAAATCAACGAAAATCGTTTAAAATGAATGCGATTCTGGGGGGATTTTATTTGATGCATGCGGTTGAGTTACAACGATTTACCCGGGATGAAGAACCATTTGTCCACTAATAAGCCGTTAATTAATCACCAGATGCACATCTCCCGGGATACACAATCCATCACTTACCTGATGAGTCGATTGGTTTGGCGGGCAACGGGGAGTGCTACATTACAAAGGGTGAGTGCGAGGACCTCTCAATAAGCACTACATCATGCTGCACCGTACCTGAGGGATAGCTTTGTAGGCGTCGTCATGGATGGCCAATGTGTTATCGTTGTTGAGGGTGGTGTTTGCCCTAAGAAAAGTCAATACATGTTGTCCCCTACGGAGGATGGCATATGCCCCACTTACAAGGATATGTCGAGAGTTCCGGTCTGGGCGGGGATGTTGCCCTTGACGAGGTCTCTCCATGCCTGGTGGGTGTCGTGAATAACTTCCAGCGCGTAATCCTTGCCGTGCAACATTAGTGTCTATCAAAGGATTGGTGTTGAGCCGGTCCACGCTCTACCTTGTTCTTGACCTCTCCATCAAAGGCGAACTGGTTCTCGGGCTTTCCATCGGGCATCTTGTAGATACGGAACCATTCTCGGGTGGACTCGATCAACCCCGGGAAATGCTCTTTCACATCCTCCAGATCTAGGCATATTCATGAATGTTCAACGGGGATTCCTCCTAAATCTGACCGATCAACACCTACCGTTACACTTGTCAGCCAATGGATCCTTGACATCGATCCCGATGACCTTCCAGTCCGTTTCGCCTGGGTGAATGTTGTTTAGTGGGAGGGGGGTCGCGACAACGGGCAATTCTGTGGGATCCACCAACCTTCGTCCAGCAGGGCCATCACTCCCAACACCTTGACCTCCTTGACCTCCCCGGTATGGCCGATCTTCTGGCCGATTTCGAGGAAATCAATGGGATCGTTGTCTCCCTTGGCCTTGGTCTCGGAATGTACGTGCGTTGGGTCCTCCCAAGTCTACCCGTAACAAAATGCTCAGCGTGGGATACACAAGAGCTGCCGAGGCATCCATACAAACCTGGGGTAGGGCGCCGTAGTTCCAGATGTACCCTTTGTGTGGGAAGCAATTTCGAACGAACCTCAGGTTTCCTTTCTTGACGTCCTGCTTGATGGGGTTCAAGGGTTGACCTAGCGACATCTAATGTATGGAAACGGCGACCGGTTTTTAGACGGGGGTTTCCCTCGAACGTGAATGCTTGCTCTACCTCGAGTTTGGCGTTGGTCCAGCGCGGGATCTCCACCACCATGTTCACCGTCTTGGCCTTCTCGTTGGCGAACAGTGGAATGTCGTGAAACGGGGAGATAACCTTCCCGTCTTTCTCTAAAAGTTCCCCGGATGCTCGTTAACCTATGTTCAACCAAACGCCTTGCTGAACCCCACCTACCACAGTAAACTCTATACTCCAAGGAATTGGGCGCGCCCACGATCCGGCTGGTGTAGGTGCACACTGGGCTGAAGCTCGAGAAGGAGCGGGCGAGTGGTGCCGCTCTTACACACAAGCGCTTGGGGAACTGAAGCATGTTCGATGAATGTGTCAACCTCCACCGCAACCTCCCACCACACTATAATCAAGCAAAATTTTAAGCCCTATTGGGAGATCGATTCATATGATTTATTACACATTCCAACTGGTGACAACAACATTATTGAGGTAAAAATTTGTATGGGTTCATGATGCCATGTGGATCGAAGACCTTCTTGATTCGCTTCATCATGTCGATCATGGGCCCGCTCTTGGAGTATCCGACGTATGGGGCCTTCATCAGGCCGAGGCCGTGCTCTGCTGAGATGGAGCCACTGTATTTGGCCGCCCACTCGTAGACGTAGGGTTCGATCAGTTTGGTGATCTCCCCGTCGTACTTCTTGGCCGTGATGTTGAGATGTAGGTTTCCTAGGGAGTAGTTTAGCCTGGCTGCAAATACGAGCGATGCTCCCGCTCTCTCACTTACCGTCGCCAACGTGTCCGTAGCCAATGACGTCCGTGACCATCTTCTCGGGGCCGTACACTCCGGCCGCGGTGAGTCGCGCCCTTACGTCCTCCACCATCTGGTAGAAGACCGGAAGTGGCATGGAGATGTCGTACTTGTATACCGCCCCGGACTTACTGCACGCCTCTGGGATGGACTCACGAAGACTCCATAGATTCAGAATCTACAAGAAAGCAAGGTGTCAGATCCCGCATCATTCTGCTGCATCCGCCAGGCTTTACCTGAGTAGCATCCTGGGCAATCACCCCGTCATCGATGATCTCATTCTCCATCAGCTTCTCCAAGTACGCGCCCAGTTTCTAGCAAAAAACAGGTTACATGGTGTTCGGCAAAGGGGAGTTCTCAATCAGTCGAATACCTCGTCGTCATGCTCTTTGTTGGATCCACTGGTCTCCAGGAGAACATAGAATGGGTGCTCCTCCGCAAGCGGGTTTCTGTTGCCCTGAACAGAGTGGGCTTGAACCAGGTGAGCGGCAGATTTGTCCCAGCACTCGAACGCCGATAGGATCTCCGAGAGGTTCTCCCTAGCCCCGAGGAACGCCTGCTGGACGTGCTCGAAGCTCTTCAATCCCACCAGGGCCACGTTCACTGCGTTGGGCTTTTTGGGAGTGAGGATGGACACACCGGTGATGATACCCAGGGTCCCCTCCGACCCGATGAAGAGCTGTTTAAGATCGTAGCCGGTGTTGTCCTTGCGAAGGGTGGAGAGATTTTCTAGCACGGTACCATCGGGTAAGACCACTTCCAGTCCCAGAACGGTGCCATGCAGGGAGCCGTACCGCAACAGTCTCAAGCCACCCGCGTTGGTCGCCACATTTCCGCCGATGTGACAGCTGCCCTTGGCCCCCAGATCCAAGGGCATGATGTGACCACGGTCACCCAGGTAGTTCTCCAACGATTCAAGGATGCAACCCGCGTCACAAACCAGCGTTCCGGAGATCGGATCGAACTTTCGGACTTTGTTCAGGAGGTTGGTGCTCAAGACGATCTCGTCGAAGACGGGCACGCTCCCGCCAACGAGGCCGGTGTTTCCACCTTGGGGGACCACGGCAAGTCTACGGCAAAGATAAGGTTGTTGGGAGGGGCTTCGACAAAGGAGGAGAGCTTATGGCCTAGAAACTTACCTTTGCTCGTTACAGTATGCCAGCACTTTAGATACCTCCTCGGTGGTTCTTGGTCTGACCACGATCTGGGACTTTCCCCTATATTTGTTCATCCAATCGGTATTATATGGGAGTAAGTCGTTGTCGTTGTCGCTCTGCCCTACGAGGAGCGAACCTGGGGAAAGGAGGGTGCGTAGATGGGCCACATGCTCCTCAGTGATCTAGACGTTCGCAGAAGGTTAGACTAGGGGAAGCCTGACGGGGAAAGGCAAGTGTCTGGGTACCTGGTTGAAAGCTGGGTCTCTCTTGAGGTAGGTCAATTTGTCTGCTGTGTAAGGTACGGTCTTCTCTTCCGCACCTGTGGTGGCAAACCCCCTGCGAGCCAGGAAGCTTGAGGTCGACAGCGCCGGGAGGTGGACCCTACCCAATCTGGCGAGAGTGGTGGTTCTGGGGAGGGCAGCTCCCAAACTTTGTGCTAAACGGGTGCGCGCAGCCAACATAGAGGTTCAAAGGTCTGTAACTGCCGGGTCGGAAGGTAACACCTTATAACGGGGTCAGAATTTTCATGACATCCCATCCGCCGTGGATCCCCCAATTTTGGAAGGCAGGTGTACGGATCTGGCAACGATTTCTCCATGGGATGTTGACTGCGAACAGCATCATCCAAACCCCCCCCCCCCTTCAGAGCATCATCCAGTTTGGTCCCAGCGTGTGAATGGGAATCGGGGTCACGTACACTGCAGCGACTTGTTTGTCTATGAGACCTGGTGAAGCCAGAGAGCATTGATGAGTCAACTTCGACCACCCACTCACCTGACAACGATAGGCGCACAGATAGGGCACAGATAGGGGGTGGATGAATGCTCATGTAGAGGCTTTGTTCGAGTGTAGGGTGATACCAGAGTTCAATTTGATCTGGAGATAAACCCTGAGTTTATCCGATCATGCTAGCGCCTAATATATCGGGTAACTGGACAGTCGCTTTGAGCTTCCTCCTCTGCCCCGCCGCACGCTTTCGGCTACGAATGATCGTGGGGTAGGGGTATCTGAGCATCCTGATCGCCTAAACAATCCTCCACGAGCCAATCAAATCCGGTGGGTAGCTAGTAGACAAATACAGTGGGTAGCTAGCAGATAGTAGGACTCTCCATCCTCTGGCTTCTATGCTCCACACTGGGCGATCTTCCCAGGACCAGAGACTGCTGCCCCACAACGTTGCCAAGCTACTATCCAGCTCTATACACCGGTCCCACCGAATGGTCGATCATCTACACCAGCTAACGAATGGTCGATTTATTTGGTTCGGTACATATTTATTCCAATGCGATCATGCTAAAAATGGGTGAGGTCCACGCAGCTCCATGATAGGTTTTCTGAAGGAGAATGGATGCGGCTTAGTTGTCTCTCGGAGCGACCATGATCTTGTACTCCTTGAGGGTTTCCTTGGGGACGGGACTAGGACTGCCTGCGAGCAGATCCGCTCCGGAAGCAGTTTTCGGGAAGGCGATGACATCCCGGATGGAGGGTGCTTTGCAGAGGATAGACACCAGACGATCCAATCCTGAAGAAGGAAGGGGAGAGAGGTCAGCAACTGTCAAGGATGTGAACGCAGCTCAGTAGAGGAAAAGCTCACCAAGGGCGATACCGCCATGTGGAGGACACCCGGAGCCCAGCGCTTCCACAAGATGTCTGAACCTGGCTGACTCGTGGGGCTTCATCTAGCGTGAACGGACAGTTAAGTCTCTGGACGAGGCAACGTTGAGAGCCATCAACCTACCATAAACACGTTTTCGAACAGATACTGCTGAAGGGTTGGGTTGTGGACTCTGATAGAGCCACCACCGATCTCCATCCCGTTCAGGACCAAGTCGTAGTGCTGTCCTCTCACCTACAAAAGAGTGTTATTGACATCCCGGCCCTCGAGCCCTCTCACCAAACTGCCACTCACCAAATCAGGACGCTCCTTGATGAGCTTCAAATCCTCGGGCACGGGGGCCGTGAATGGATGATGGGTCGGCTCATATTTGATCTCGCCAGTCTCGGGGATTTGCGTGGGTGTGAACAGCGGGAATCCCTCGACCCACAAGAAATTGTATTGGTTTGGATCGATGTTCAGTTCACCTGGAGCAACGGGGTTAGATCTGCGCCCCAGGGTAGCGAGCGTGCGCAACAGTTACCTTTCTCTTGCAGGTGTTTCGAGCAATGAAGACGTACTTTGCCCATGGCGGTGGAGCCACCCTGCAAGGAAGATTCGATTTGAGTGTTGGCTCATGTCAGCCGATATATGGGGTGGATTCGTACGATATACTCGCGTTTACGCTTGCACAGAACGACTGCGTCGTTCGGCGTGGCTTGAAGCTCCTCCAACAGTCGTGATTGAAAGTCGCCCTGCTCGGAGAGGATCGGTTTCAGGAAAGTTTGAGCAAGCCAGCTTCCGGTGTTCCCTTGATCGATCTTGACGAAGCTACAGGCCTAATCCGTGTGAACGGTTGGGTCGCACGTGATGGCTAAGCAGACCGGACTTACGTTGCCCAGGTGCGAATCCTCGGATTTGATCATCTTCTCGATCTCTTTACTCTCCTTGTTGCTGAATAACGAGGAGCCATTCTTCACGACCATCGCCTCGATCAATGTCTCATCGCTGTCAAAGTGCTGAGAGAATCTGGAGGTGATGTCAGCGATCTAGAAATGCAAGGTTAACAGAGGATCCGTGTTCTGTTTGAACATTGGGATGCACACCTCCATGGCGAATCTGGTATCGGGCTTGTCGGAACCGTACTATCGTAGACAATCAGTACCGCACATACTGAGCCTGAGAACACTTCGAAGTTTACCTTGGACATGGCATCATAGTACGACATTCGTGGGAATGCATTGGGCTTGGATTTCAGGTCCACTCCATCAACATGGCTCCATAGTGTGCAAACCAGGCCCTCAATTAGATTCTTTATTCCCTCGGGCTCGATGAAAGCCATCTCAATGTCAATCTGCCGAAGGGTTAGCTTCACGAGATCCGCGGATGCGAACCAACTGCTCCTACCTGAGTGAACTCTGGCTGCCTGTCTGCTCTGAGGTCTTCGTCCCGGAAACAACGTGCGATCTGGAAATACTTGTCGACGCCACTGGCCATCAGCAGTTGTTTATACTGTCGGACATGGGACAAACGGGTAAGCTGACGGTCGGGGGGGCGCGCTCGGAACTCAACCGATTACCTGTTGTGGACTTTGTGGTAGCGCATAGAACATGTTCTGGTTCCGAGTGGGGACCAAAAATTCACGAGCACCCTCGGGTGTGGACTTGAAAAGCACCGGGGTTTCGATCTCCAGGAATCCTAGATGGAGAGTTGAGTCGGCCTTCCAATCGGGTGAAGTGACTACGTGGTACCACCTTGACGTGTAAGGTAGTCCCTAGTCAGCCAAGTGACTTGGGATCTCTTTTGGATGTTGCTGAGCAGTGTCTCGCGACGAAGATCTAGGTAGCGGTACTTCAAACGGACATCTTCTGAGGGCTGCGGTGCGGAATTAGGTACGGGCAGCCACTGGTCATCATGCGGGAAACAGAACTTACAAGTTTCGAGTTGGATGGGAAGAAGGGAAGGTTGTCTGCCTTGTTTAATATCTGGATGTCTGCAAGCTCCACCTCGATCTCGCCAGTTTTTAGATTCTGCGTGCATCCCGTAAACGGTTAGAAATTTCTGGTGGCACTGGATGAAAGGGTCCTGCGTACTCTGTTCACCGTCTCTAGGGGCCGTTTTCTCACCACGCCTGTCGCGCAGATAATACTTTCCGAAGATATGCTCGAGAGCTTCTCCCGGATCTCCTCGAGGGTCGACGTTGCTTCTCCCGAGGAGGTGCGAAAGACCAGCTGCGTGGTCCCGGTCATATCACGTACGGGCAGAAATATAAGGGTGTCCGAGAATTTACTGAACATTTCGTGAATATGGCAGGCCATCGAGAGTGAGGGCGCGCGCCATAAACCACCACCTACCGTAGATTTTGCGCCCATCCGCATAAGGTTATCGTCTCGCCTTCGTTCTTAGCGCTCAGCTCGCCACACATGTGGGTTCTTCTAGGGTGCTCCACTACACAAGAGAAAAACTGTTACAACCCACTCGTTCGAAGCCCATTTCCATCCAGTACCATATTCAAATGGTCGCTTAAGCTTCTCCTCCTTGCCGGTTGGTGACGCCGCTGTTCCAGGTTGGGAGAGAACCGTGTAAGTGCGTGTCAGTGGTGGGGCATTTCTCGACACCCTCAGGCTCAGGTGTTGAACCGCTGCTCGGCGAAGAAGTGCGGTTTTCCTAAGGGGATTCACACAGAATCTCAAGTGACTAAACATGCTCTATCGAACGGAGAACAAATCAAGAATCCACCAAATTTTGAGACAGTGGGATATCATTTCAATCTGGCTTAACACGGGCCTAATCAGGCAAGAGGGATTTTGAAGGCCTCGATTTTCACTTGTCTCGAATCAGCACATGCATCCATTTATTATATTAATTGTGGTCGTTGCGCTTCATGCGATTCTGAATACCCGGCAAAGGCGCTCTTCGAGATGATCAGCGGGAAGCTTTTGCCTATCAGGTAGATCCTATTGACATGGCTTTCTTGGAGAGTGGCCAGGCTGTATGTGAGAGCTTGCCGAGCAAACACGAACCCAGTCATGTAAGCATCAAAATGCGCGGAATGGGATTGGGATTGGGATTGGGTTGTAGCAGGCGGATCGCAAGCATCATTGGACGACGGTGCCTGCACCCCACTTTCTTCGGACTCAGTGTCTGGTTTCGCTAGTAAGGGTTAGTGTATACTTTGAGGTCCACCATAGCAATGGAAAAGGCCACCTTCATCGGAATGCTCCTCTTTGCGTCTACGCTTTCTTTTGTTCATTTCTGCATCTAGGATTACATCCAGATCATGGGATAGAGGGCAGCGAACTCCCTTGGGACAATGTCCATGGTTCTAGGCAAAGATGATGAGTGGTTGTTCCATTGCAAGCAACCCCAGGATGGTCTTACTGCAAACTGCTGGCAATGCTTTGCGGCCGATTTGTTTAGCGGATGGGGGGCCTTCACTGGACTATCGACAATGACATTGTTGTGAGCCACAGTAACATAAGTCTTTCGCGAGTTCGTCTTTCTCTTCAGTTGTTCTCGTTCACTAAGCAACCGTTAATCCAAGGGGAACAAATGGGGCAAGGTCTCGAGGGAACCTACTATTTCTTGAAGAGGTACAGAAGAAACGAGGCCTTCTCCCGGGTCAGATAGTCGGCGATATATTTCGTGTCGTAAATTCCTTGTGGGAACATGTCTGACAAGTCCGCGAGAAAGGTGTCTAATCTCCGTGGTAAGCATGCGTAGAACCCATGGTAGAGAAACATGATGTCCAGCAGCCCGTTATGCACAACTACCGGTACCTTGGCCGTCAACAGCCGACGAAATATCTGCCTCATGGCAACGTTAAACTTGTCCGACCTGTTGCTCTCCTACCCGTTCCGTTAAGTCTCGACTAATACCCTGTATGCGTGAAGGAGATAGGGTTACCTGGATGTCGCCTGGAAAATATGGTATCCCGCTGATGGCTTGCTTGTTGAAATCAAACCCACTCTCGGCAAGAAACGACAGGCTCTTGGGGTTCACGGTATACGCATTCTGCCCGAGGAAACCTGTCAGGAACGCGGAAAAAGAAGGGAGGTTGCAGAGACTCGAGCATACCTGGCACAGCAAGGTGAAGTTGAAGTGATCCGCAGTGTACGATGTCTCCAACGAAGCAGATTCGGGGGATTCCGGGGTGGATTCTTTGAAGGCAGATAGTCCAAAGGCCACCATCGCATGATTCAACACCACTTCCCTCAAGGCAACGTATCTCTCTTCTATATTTCTGAAAAATGCCGTATTAAAAAATGGCGAGGCAAAGGTTCGGTCGGCAATAGACTCACGAGGCACGAGTGTTTTGTGAGGGGCCACGACCCAAGCCAGTGAACTCGGTGTCGATCGAGACGAACGTGGCCTGCGCGATGCAGCTTATGATCTTGCTCTGGGATTCCACCAGATTGTCTTTCGTCACGTCATTGTGTGCTCGAGGGGCGGTCTGTTGGTCTAGCGAGGCCATGAGGTGAGGATATATTCAACACGGGTACTCTCCAAGACCCAAACTGTGGAACTGGGAAAGGCGGGGATTCACCCGAGGATCAAACAATTTGTCACGCATGGATTGGATGGTGATTCCTTTTATTATGAATAGTCATTTCTCTATGTACACCAAAACTATATCAACCGATTCTATTCTGTTCTGCTCTGCTCTGCTACGGAGATCTTACTGAACTTCTTCACCACAAAGTATGAAAAGAACAATAAATACAATAATGAAAATCAACCAACCATAAGTCCGACTCCCTGTGCGCAGGCCTACGAAACGGATGGCTCGAAACCCGAGTATTTCTCCGCCAAAGGGATCCAAGGGACATCCTTGAGGGCCCTTCGACAACAGGTCGTTTCGTACTCGAGCAAGCTACAACGAGATTAGTTGGGGCGGAGGATGGTCACGAACATACGAACATACATTGCCCATAGCTTACGATCTCTAGGGTTCATGGATAAACTGTACAATAGCTGCTTGATCCCGTTCTCAAGGTGATCCAGGTGAAGGTGGAGATTTGCCGTCCTATTGGGTGGAAAAATGAGTTTAGGTGGCGCGCGGGCGAGGCTTCCCCTGCTCTTACATGATTCGCAGGTGGGCGCTACCGGGGAAGATCCGAAGTATCGAGCTCAGGCATAGTTCCTGAGTGTCCAGAGACAGATAGCCTGCCAAAACGTGTGCCATCGAGATAACGCTGGTAGAGTCCTGGAGTGGGAACACTGTTATTACATGGGCCATGGAGTAGACATGGAAAATCCATGGACCTTCAAGGGGCGTAGCTTCAGCAAGTCCGTGCTCGCGTCCGAATGGCGGGCGTAGGGGATGGCTTCGGAAACCACCAAGTGCTTCAACGTCTGGTTGAGTGTGTTGACGAACCCGGAGATCGGTAGGGGCTTCTGGGATTTCGAATACCTAACCCCCAGCGTGTAGCGGATGAACCTAAATAGACGAGCCCGATTCAGTTTTCAGTTCTTCCCTCGTAAGCGTGATCGATAGTTTACTCATTTGCAAGGATCGACCGTTCGTGAATGTTCTCTAGCTTGGTCAACGTATATTCCAGGTTTCGCGTGAACGTTTCCGCACTCTCCAACACATACGACAGGGTCAAGAAGTTGCTCCACAGATGGAAATCCTGGGAGGTTTGCGGAGTTCTGACTGATGTCTTCAGACGTTTGCTAGGCACGCTGAAAGTGAGGTCCAGTAGATATCGATACATCTCCAGGAGGCCATCAGCATCCAAACCCTCGGTATCACTGAAGCAGATCTCTAACGGCCGCTTCAGGGATACCAAAAGCCCTTGTCTGTCGCCTTGCAAGATCTTCAGCCTAGCATAATGATTGCAGAGTGCAAAGCTCTGACATTCCTTGATGGCTTCTATCAGCACGAGCTCTGCCGCCTGGAAATTCCCGCTATCCTATTGGTCACTCAGAAGGGTCAGTTTCAAAGGGGCACCACAACACTACCAACCGATGCTTCAACTCACCATCAAGAGGTCGGCCTTGATGCTCCAGAGCTCTGGATGCCTATACTTCTGAAGCACTTGCTCGAGGAGCTCATCAGCATTCTCTCCAGTCTCCTGTAGAGGCAACTTGATCAAGTTGGCGTAGTTTCTACATAAAGTGACCAAAGAGGATCGGTGGGTTGCCACCCGCGAGCTCATCAGCATTTGCAGAATTTGCTTCGCCTCATCGATCATGCCCGCATCACAACTCGCAGCTACAGACCACCTCAGAGTAAACAGTTGCGGCCTTGACAGGTACTCATAAGGGGCATCATAAGATAACTCAGGAAGGGAATCAAACCAATAAAGATGGAGGTAGATCAACCAGGCAATTGTCACATCCGATATGGCCATCGCACCAACGATCCATGCCCCGTTAATCGCTTCGCTGGTGATTGCTGATTCATGCATAGCAACCTCTCCTAGCAGAAGATCTTTTATATGGCCGATCCCTGTCGCTGTAAGGTAGCTTGTGAGAAAGCGAAGAGCAGAGGCAGCTCCCTCAACAAGGATGAGGTTCCGAACTATTTGAATCACAATATCCAACCGGAGTCTAGAGAGCAGATCGAAATCTTAAAAGGCAACGATCGGGTTAATGAGGTACTTCGCAAGTGGAGGATGTATGCGGGTGCTTACCCAGATTGGAGGTGTTCTCCATGATGAACTGGGACAGCATCCTCTTCAAAACCGCCAATTTCCTCCCCGTCTCCGGTTCCCACTGGTAATACCTTAGGCCTTCGTTAGCATGGTATTCGATGAATCGCATTCACAACCACTAACCTCCACCATATCAGCGCGCTTTGGGTGTTCAGCCTGATGGCCGTCTCAAACATCTTCCGAATCTCGTCGGCGCCATCCCCGCGTATATAGATGTACAGCTCGAAGTAGAAATTCCAGAGGAATTCCGAGGTGCAGTGGTTCTCCAGCGCTTGCGACAGGATCTGGAGTGACCGATCGATATTGCACGTCTGGTCGTTTGCCTTGGCCTTTGATAGATGAGGAAGCAACGAGGTGGCATACTCGACCCACGCCTGCTCACTTCGGGGCGTCACCGTCTCGGCTGGATTCTCTGTCGAGGGGTTCTCCCCACCGTGTTCTCCTTCATAATTTTCAAGTATCCATTCAACGGTAAACGGCTTGGCGGTTGAGGCCAGATCTCCACTTGTGATATCAACCGAGGTGAATTTCGCGGCTGTCCGACGAACTACGCTACTCTTACGGGCTTCTGGCGCTGGGATGCTGTTCAGCGATGAGGTCACTGGACAGGCCCCCTCCTCAGCCGTGGCAAGATGGGCTACCTTTGTCTGGACGATGGTTTCCTGTATGTGCTGAGGATCCCATTTGGGAGTATCTCTCAGAGCGGTTAGCTGCGAGCGAACCTCCTCAAGATACTTTGAATGCGCGCCTGCTTCGCCCATTGAAATACTTGAGATAAGGGTCACGAAATGGTCATCATCTAGCGATGGGGGTAAACGCGAGGGTGAGAAAAAGCCCGGCTGACAAGGTGCGAAACCGGAAAGAAAGAGAACACTGACCACTGAGCCGGACATCTCGGAAGTGTTGCGAGGTACAAGTGTCATCATTGCATTCTCCGCCGGCTACTTCGTACATACAGATCTTTTGGGCAGGGTCGATTTGGTAGCAAAAAGGGGGGTCTTTCGACGCAGTGCGGACGAAGTAGGGCGAAAGTATCGACGCTTTGAAAGCCCTTAGCGGGGAACAATATGCTGTGTAGGCTGTGCGGGGGGTATCCGATGCAGTCTGGTGCTGGAGTTAGTGCTGCTGTCAATCGCAGATGGATGAAAGTGACTTGCTACCAACCTCTCTATCCCGGAGGATTAGACGCTGGTGATTCCGAGCCATCTTTGCGGTTGGCTCATGTCCACCGGAGTGGGAGACCAAATCAGTGGGAAGCGCGACGGAGTCTGCAGATTGAAGAAAGTTCGACAAATCATACAGCGGCTCAACCGTGCGCTCGGTATTCCAGACTGAGGCTCTGAGGAAGGTCTGGAGCGGGGACGCATCGTGCTTGTGCTTGCCATCTAGAACCAGGGTTCCTGTTTCAAGAAACCTCTGCAGTTTTGGATATTGTAAAGAAGGTGCAGCCTTTGAACGCGCCCTGTGCTTGCTCAAAAGCTTGGCCAAAGCCTGTTGTTCCTTGTGGATCGCTTTCACCTTCTTGTTAAGCTCGTTCAGCTTTCGACTTTTGTCGCTGGTGGGGTCTGGGCTACGAGGCGTGGGATCCGCCGGTGGTTTCTGGTCATTGGGTTTTGCTAAATAATCAGTACCTTTGGTAGACGAATTCGCTTCATCGTTGGGCAGTGCATTGCTTGGAATATGCGAAGAGGCTTTCTCGCCTGGCACAAGAGCATTGGCATCGACATCCATGTTAGATTCCTCATTGGGTTGAGGCATAGCATTATACGAGTCCACGGGCGCCTTGTTAGTGGCCTTTTGTAGCTTACCTCTTCCCATGTCTGAGCTGAGATGGTTTGGGGTAGGAGCAGGGGTAGAGGTAGGTGCTGGCTCTGCTTGCTGCATACCAGGGAGGTGACCGTATTCGGACAAGGCTGATTGAACTAACGATAGACCGAAGAATACACACAAGTTAACCGACTTAAGCCACAAAATCAAGGTTGACATCTTCGCAGTTTATTACCCTTTGTCGGTGCAGAAATGGTACGCAACTTAGCCAGGCGCTTTTGACTCTTGCTGATTTGCTTCTGTATATCGGATACCGAGCGGCGACCAGACTGGATTTTCTCCTGCAGCCTTTTGGCACGGGAGGCGGTGACCAACTTTTTCCGGGCCACCAGCTCGCTGTGCTTCCGGACCTCTTCTATCTTGCGTTGCAACGCGGCAATCTCTGAGGCGTACTTGGCGATCGACTCGTCGTTCTTGGAAGTCTCCGCGTCGAAGCCGTCGATCTGCCCCTGGACCGCCTTGAGCTCCTCCTCCTCCTCGACAAGCTCCGATTCCACCAGCGACATGTAATCCCGCCTGATCACGATCTCGGATTCGATCTTTTTCACGAGCTCGTCACCGGCATCGGATGGATTTGGCAACGCTCGCTGCCCATCGCTCTGGATTGGGGTGGATTTCGTTGACCTAGGTGACTGGTTGATTACCTGAGCTGGCATGGAGCCGGGTTGTTTGTCCACCTGAGGCTGACTAGCGGTTATCTAAACGGGAAGAGGAACAGGCCTACGTAAGACGCATGGCCGGAACTGGATGAGGCCTCGGATATACTTACCGGGCTGGCCTCCTTGCTCATATTCTTCTGGGCTTCTTTTCTAGCGATCGATTCCCGCAACGCAATGATCGCCCTTTCCTTGGCCGCCAACTCCTGGACGACCGAGTGGCTCCCACGCTTGGTTTCCGACTCGGCATGATCCGAGTCGTCTTCCGAGTCGCTGATCAGTATGTGGCGCATCGGCCGGTCCGGGACAAAGAGCTTTCGCTTCTCCCTATAAAATCGGCTCGGGGGCTTGTACGGTTCGCTCGTGCTGCGATTCGTAACGATGCCGACGGACTCGCTACTGCTCTCCCGGGCGGAGTTCGTCCCAAGTCTGGCGTCCTCCTTGCCTCGCACCGTGACCCATTTGTTGTTAAGGATGTGGTTGGCTGCGCTGTCCTCGGAGTCGTCCAACTCCATGTCGTCCCCCTCATACTGAGGCTCTTCCAACGCACCATTCTCCATGTTCGGCCTGGCTTCGGCAAGACAGGCATCGACCAGCTCTTTGGGAACCCCGTAGCTGATGATGCTTTGCGCCGACAGCCCGATGTTTACCAACCCTTGGGTGATTTGCTTGGCAAGTGAGAAGGCGGTGTCGACTTCGTTGCGGTGTGGGTGGCCCATCTCCGAAGATGCAGGTGAGTTGGATGGATGCGCGGTCCCTGAGCGCGGAGCATTCGAACCGGGCGGGGGGAAGGCGGCCTGTTTGCTTTGGAGCTGTGTCAGTGCGTTGGCTAACAGTGGGGCCAAGTCGTTAGGGTTCATAGGGTTTCGGATGAATTCCGGTTCGGTCCGGGACGGGCGTTGCGTATTAACATGAGCATGGTATTCGTTCGGGTGTCTATTAAATGCTTGAGGGGCGGCGGCTACGTGAAAAACTGGGTGAGTGGGGGATTCCCGTACCGGGGGATACAACCAAGAATACTGACCTACGTCGGGCAAAGGCCGGTACAGCTCGTGGGTTTCGTGCGAGCGATGAGGGGCGCGGAACCGGGTCATATTAGGGGGCAAGAATTGGTTCGCAGGTAGGTATGGGTGTCTGCCGGCTCTTCTCGGGAAGATAGTTCTAAAGGGGCCCATGGGTTCCGGGTACAACCGTGGGTCGTTGAACCGAAGGAATTGCTGCTCCTCCTTCCGCTTCCCCTTGAGCTTCCGTTTCTCCGCTTTCGATTTTTTCGCGGTTCTTCTATCTATACACCGTTGATAATCGTTGAGCAATGCCGTGTATTCGTCCTGCTCTTTCTTTAGGGTGGCTTCCTGGGGTAGCGACTCCGTCTCTTCGCTTTCGGGTGGGTCTTCTAATAATTCCCATCCTCTCTATCCTCTTCGCTCTCAACTGTCTCGTCGACGGGAGCTGTGCCTTCCCTGGGTTCTATGTCCTCAGCCATCTCACCAGCTTCGGTGTAAACAGCCACAGAAGGGTTAACACGACGATCTATGGAAGTAGGGCTACTCGTGGAGTCTGTAGGAGCATTGTCTGAAGTTGAGTCTTCATCGATTAAGGTGGGTTCCTGGACATCGTGAACAGCCTCCGGCTTGCCAGACACCACTTGATTGGGTCTGTCCTGTACAACCCCTGTCGCGTTCTTGGCGTCAGGGAAGGGCTTGTCTATGGAAGGGACCGTGAGTTGGCTCTTGGCACGTCGGGTTTGTAGCGCGGCCTTTCTAAGAGCCTCAAGATCCATATCTGGGTGGCTTTCAAAGGAAACTATGCAACGGTGGTCACTCGAACGTCCCCCCCTCACAAAATCCCCTCTCCTACCGGAGTCGGTCCACCTATGAGATTTCGGGTGGAAAAAAAACTTCCCTTTGTTGGATAATCCCCCTCGATTTACGCACCATCCATTCATTCGCGGTGGATTTAGTTGGGCTATAATGGTGGGATTTTCCTCGCCGCTGGACCACCCATTGGCCCCTTCCCATCATCTCGCGACTGGAGCCCATCATATGCTATCCGTATGTTGGCGACCCACTCGGATCGGAATGTCAAATGCCTCGTGGTTCTACGCCTTTGACCTGGTGGCACTTTCCGCCAGAATACCCATGATGATGCTATCAGATTGCGTGGTACTTTCGAGGTATTGATTTTCCCACGAGCTTACCAGGCACAACTCCACATTTGTCAGTTTAAACATCTTCGGATTTTTTTGACTTCTCAAGGCCGAAGTTTCCCTACCCGGTGAAGCACTTCCACTTGATCGGCTTCTTCACTTTGCCACTGTACAGTCTGTGGGCCTTACTCTCATCGAAGTAGCCTAAGATTATGTACTTCACCCTTTGTGGATAAATCATCAACCAATTTCCAGGCAATTTTTTTGCCATGTGCTGTGCAGCATAATATCCTGAGGTGTTCTACATTTGCCATAGCTATCTTCCATTGGCCTGGACACCCTGAAGAAACTCAGCTTTGCCACAATGAATGTGATTTAGTAGTTGTCCACTCTATCTGATGAATCTTGCCAAAGTGAAGAAGGAGCTATCCTTGCCAATTTCCTTGACTTTTTGTGCCAATTACCTATTGCTGTTGTTAGAGTTTTGGAGATATTGGCAGAGATTGGTAACACAAGTAGATTATGTGGTTCCTACTCAATGATTTATTCAACATAATAGTGGTATTTGTACTTTGACATGGCATTGGCAAAACACACACATACAATATGCTTAGGAAGGTCTAAAGTGCATGCTTGCAAAGATTGGGAATGTTTGGGCAACCTACCAATATCACATGTTATGAGTACCTGGTGCTTTGGTGCAACTATTCCAAGTAAGTCCTAACAAGAAATTTGGCCAGATTTATTTAAGTGACTAGTTTAGGTGAATATTTAGGTATGATTACAAATGTACAACACTCCTTCTCAAGAAAAAATTCTTATCATCTAGTCACAATTGCCATCTAAGATATTCAAATGTAACTCCTGCCAATGGTTGTATGCATTGTAAGCTTTGTAATTATACCTAAATGATTGCCTAGTTTAGTCACCTAGATTGCAGTCTACAAGTTTCACAGATCTCTGACCAAATTCCTTGTTTGGATTTACTTGGAATTTTTTCACTAAAACATCAAGTACCCTGAACATTAATTCTTGATCAGTTGTACAAACAGCCCCAAATTTTGCACAAATGCACAAACAACCTTTCTATATATATCCTTTGTGCCTGTTTTGCCACAGCCATGTATAAATACAAACACACTTCTATATTTAATGAATCATCAAGTGCAAACTCATTCTTTATTTATTCTCCCAATCACTTCCAATATCTCTAATACTCTTACAAAAGGCTATGAGACCCAAGCTGTCACTCTGCGGAGTGACCATTATTGCATTTACTAGAGCATTTCCCTCTACTCAACAGTTGGACAGTTCCAACTACCAAGTCTAGAAGGTGAAGATGAAGATGCTGCTGCAGGAAAGTTGCCTCTGGGATGTTGTCCTGGGAGAGGAATGCCCTCACAAAGGTGTAGGGATAGAAGTCTTAAAGCACTAGAAGAAGCAACAAAGTTTCTTTATTTGCATTTGTCTTGATGCCCACCATAGGAAACCTAATTGTGATGATTGTTGCATCCAAGAGAAAATGTAATCAAGCTCATGAATGGCTTAACCCCTGTGAAAAATCTTAAACCTGGAATTCATATAATTTTTAGCTGGCATTCTGATGGTATTCTGCTGGTATTCAGCTGGTGTTTTTGGTTCAAAATTTCAAATGCAATTTTTGATTAAAGTAGTGGGTAGCACATGACCAAATTTGGCATGGATGCTAGTTGGCCTGGTCTCCTCCTGGAGAATTTGTTTGCTTGCCTGCCCATCAGCTAACAACAGAAATATCAAGAGTTGTCAATTTTGAGAAATTTAAAATTCAGCTGATATTACAATGGTATTTTGCTGGCCTTTTCTTAATATTTTTTCTTGGGGGTTTAACTGAACTATTGTCAGAGAGTGGCAGAAGTATTGGCAGAGAAATTCTGGTCCAATATTGGTCCTGTAAATAGCTGGGTTTGGCCATAATGGCAATGGAATTGGTCTGCAATGAAGGTGAGGCTTGGTGTTCTTGGGAGTGCTAGATATGCTAGGCTTGGGTAAAAACTAGAATGTAATTATTAGATTCTTAATTTTGCTGAGACACAATCCCTATGAAAAATAACTTGCTCCTGTGGGTGGATCCACTCCAGATCAACCATCAAGATCCCATCAGGAGACCACTATAATACCAGCAGCTTGGAATTAATGATCATCTACACAATCTTTTGCCAGGATCAGAACAGCATTTGGCTAATTTTACAGCCAAGTAAAGTTGAAAAACATAACAGTGTTTGTACAGTAATTTACCAAGGGTGGGATGGCAATGTTGCGGTCTTAGTGCACTCTACAACCATTTGAGTGGATCTAACTGGCCAGTACATCCAATTGTCTTATATGGCAAAAAGCTTGACAGTGTTTTGACGGCAACTTTGCAAGCCTCTGATGGAATTATCATGGCAGTATGGCAGCCTACAGCTTGTTCTATATAATACTACTGTACTAATTTACCAAATGGTATTTCCTTTTTCTACTGCTGCTTGTGCAATCCACATATTCCACTGTAGAATTATCCCTCTTTATTTGCTTACCCACTACTGCCCTGGGTATTTCACATATAGTTTAAATCAAAAAATATCATGGCCTCCTGTTTACCAACCTTGACAATCATGCACACCTACCTCAATTGACATATGTCTATCACCTCAACTCTACAGCTTTTTAGTGTAACACTTGCAAAGCTGCCATGTACCTTGTAGCGCTGGTAACATATACAACTTGCAAACATATGCTTGGTTGCCGCCATTTCTGCCATGAATATCTCCTGAATATCCACAAAGAACATTTGGGTATGTAGCCAATGTATTCCTTCTCCTGGCTAGGTTCAAGTCCCTCTTATAGGTGCATTCTGGCTCTTGTTTATGCAAATTCCATATTGAATGGTGTAGAAATTGGCTGGTGACCAAGAGAAATCTGGCATACCTTGGTAGAGTGTTCCTAATAGAAACTAGATGCTTGTTGCACCCAACCCAACTTTGCATTACTTAACTGATTACCCATGCATGAGGCTGCTTAGCTTCTTAATGCAATAGGCATAGGTGTCTCCATGTGCACATCTGTCCTCAGTACTTCCAACTCTTCATGGCTGTCCTCCATGTGCCAATTCATCACATCCATGATGGACTTAAAGGTAATATTGTTGATGAGATTGGGATATGGTAGTACCTGCAACTTAACTTGTTTTCCTATCTCCCCACATATCTGCTCCATAGGAAGCTCCCAAAGGTGTAGCAAGGTCCAATATTCTCTACACACTAAGCAAGATGGAGTAGTAAATGGATATAGTAGTGGCAGAAATCCAAATGCTCAGCTTTATGTTTGCAGTATAGGTGCTCAAATCCCTTCACAAACTCTTCACACAAAACCTGTATATGTATCAAGTTGGCATTGGTGATCTGGTTCTGGATAGGTATTCCTACAATGTCCACATATGACTCCCAATTCCTCCAATGTACTCTTGGTAGAAATTACTTCAGAAGGCCACTTGAATAAATGCATTTCTAGCTCATCCAGTCCTTGCACTTGTATTGTTGCATATGAGTATGAATATTGATTGGAGCCTTTGAGATGTACTTAGAGTAGCAGATACTCTGTAATATATTGCCAGTTCTTTCAAATTTCTCAGGTATCTCAAAGGGCTCATTTAGCTTGAAATGCCCCATGTACAACTTGGTCTTCTTTATAGGGATATTATTCAAAAGCAAATGCATTGCCCCTGTGGAAAGCATTTGCTCCAACAGATACCCTCTATCTCAAGTATCTCCAGTTTCCAATTAATCCCATATTCTGGTCAATCACTTATAGCTTGCCAACTTTGTTGCAATTGTATGATGACCTCTGTATGTTCCCTCTGCAGAAAGATGATGCTCTCAGTGTTGGTGTTTGGGTAATAATAATATGTGTGAGTTATGGAGTAAGTCCCCTGGATCTTACACATCTGACAGCAATACCATCCATTGTGCCCAGAAAAGCCAGCTATCTTGCTGATGGCCAGGGTATCTCCAATACAGACAATAATATGCACATTGACATGATGGCCATTTACTGTTATCCTGCTGGAAAGAATACAACGCTCATCCAGCAATAGATACAGGCAGCTATCCAGGTTGAATGATGATTTAGGCCCAGATACCAGTGATACTACTATCAGACTTCTGTTCTGGTGCTGTAAGATGAATGGCAAATTCAGGTTGATGAGAATCAGTGGCCAGCAGGATATGCTGGTAGAGTACTTGCTTAATGAGAATCCATCAAGTGCCAAGGCAAAGGCATAGTCATACATACCTTCAAAGTAGCCCTTGCTTCTTAGGTGTTTGTAATATTTGCCATCAAATATATTGGATATGTTTGTGCTTGATTGATACCAGGTGCAGTCTTCATAGTTTCACAATATTTGTCAGACTGCATGAGCTTCTTTAGACAGGGTGTTACTGGAATATATCCAAAGTGTGAATAATGTTCTCCCCCAATGGTAGTGGATTCCATACAAGTTGGCCACCTTGCAATGGTGGCATTTTTTGATGTGAGTGCCATGCAACTGTCAACACATGCTTGTATGCAGATGGTCTCTGAGTCATATGTTGCCAGCTGCATGACAATTGTTGATTCATACCATATTCAGGGTATGTTGCATCCTAGTAACATTTAGGCAAGAAGTAGTGGTGAATCCTCAAAGCCCCAATTACTGATATTTGTGGAAACATGCCACTTCTCTAGCCACAACATCAAATCACTCACCAGTAGTACAATTACTGGGCTCACTTGGCTCAATAAAGTATCCTTGGTATTTTTTTCTATGGGTAACATCTGTTGGGAAGAATTTCTAATTCCACCCAAATATTCACCTGACTTAGTCACTTAGATCATTACATTCATATCTTAGGGAATACTGACCAAATTCCTTGTTGGGATTTACTTAGAATACTTTCACCAAAATACCAGGTACCCAGAACATGAAAATTCTCAAAGTTATCCATACAACCCCAAACTTTGCACACATGTTCTTGGGACCTTCCTTAGCCTATTCCATGTGCTTGTTACTCCAAGATCATCTAAAAGTATAAATACTACTTTGACATTCAATAAATCATTAATTGAAAACCACATAATCTACATGTTCTCCCAATCACTTCCAGTATCTCCAAAACTCTTACAACAGGTTATGAGCCATAAGCTGTCACTCTCTGCAATGTCTACTATTGCTATTACCTGAATTGTTCCCTCTGCTGAAGAGTTAGTTGGATCTAACTACCAAGTGTGGATGGTGAAGATGAAGACACTGCTACAAGAAAGAGGCCTTGGGATATTGTCATGGGAGAAGAATGACCCCCTCAATACGTGGGAGAGAAAGCCATAAAGTACAAGAAGTAAGAACAAAGTGCCTTTAACTGCATTTGCCTTAATGTCATAGACAAATTACCAATTCAATGCTTAAGAGAAAAAATGACAAAGGATGCCTGGAAGGCATCAGAAGACACCTACCAGTAATGCTCAGCTACCAAGAGAATGTATCTTAGACAAAAATTCTTTACTACAACAATGCTGTCAGGAGAAGAAATGAAAAATCTAATTAACAGAATTACTCTGCTGGTGGATGAAAAGGAATCTGTGGGAATACCAACTACTGATGAGGATGTGATAGTGACCATCCTGAATAGCCTGACAGACAAGTTTCAGGACCATGTATCAGCCATAGAGTCCAGAGCTGAATATTTAACCTTATATTATGTATATGAAAGGCTCCTGGACAAGGAATTAAGAAAATCAAGCTCCAATAAGAAGGAAGAAGAAAATGCTTTCATAAACAGTATTAACCAACAAAGAAGATACCCAAGACCTTTTGAATGCAACAGCTGTTGCAAGAGTCTTGAAGATATTGGAAATAAATGGGAGGACAAGTATATTCAATAGCTTTCACTTAATGATATATATAATGTTAAAGTAGTATTTAAACTGTTAGATGATCTTGGCATGCCAAGCACGTAGAATAGGCTAAGGAAGGGCCCAAGCACATGTGTGCAAAGTTTGGGGCTGTTTGCACAGCTTTGAAAATTTTCATGTTCTGGGTACATAGTAATTGTTGAAAATATTCTAAGTAAATTACAGGAAGAAATTTGAACAGTATTCTCTAGGAATTTAAGGTAATAAGCTAGGTGACCAAGTTAAGTGAGTATCTAGCTGGAATTACAAACTTTTACAACACTCCCACTCAGCTGAATGCTCATACTGACTAGTCCTAATTTTCACCTAAGATATTCAACCTTGTCTCTAACTAATGGTTTGGTAAATATGGCTGCAATCATTTCATCTGTAGGACAGTCAACTAAGCCAACCAGGTTATCCTCTATAGCTTCATATATGAAATGATGCCTATTAGACTTGTTCTGTTGGATAGTGCCACATTGAGCCATAAGTGCCATATAGTGCCATAGTGTGCCTGAGAGTCATAGCAGACCAAAACTTGGCCACAAAGTGTGGCATATAGTTCTTCATATTCATGCAAAGCAGCCCCTGTGTTTCACCTACGTTGCAGGAGAAAATCAATTTTTAACCTTTTTTTTGGGATCAAAATTGTGCATGACGTAAAAGAGCACAGACAGACTGAAGATATGCATCTGGTAAATAATACCCATGGCACTCTAAATCTAGCCCCACAGGCTTGTAGCATGCCACAAAAATGCATAGCACTATCTTGGTCCACTGGTACTATCTGGCACTATAAGTGCTTTGTATAGGTTCTACTTTAGGGCTAATATTTAAGTATAGTGCCAGATAGTACCAGTGGACCAAGATAGTGCCATGCATTTTTGTGGCATGCTACAAGCCTGTGGGGCTAGATTTAGAGTGCCATGGGTATTATGTACCAGATGCATATCTTCAGTCTGTCTGTGCTCTTTTACGTCATGTGCAATTTTGATCCCAAAAAAAAGGTTAAAAAATTGATTTTCTCCCGCACAGTAGGTGAAACACAGGGGCTGCTTTGCACAAATATACAGAACTATATGTCACACTCTGTGGCCAAGTTTAGGTCTGCTATGACTCTCAGGCACACTATGGCACTATTTGGCACTCATGGCTCAATGTGGCACTATCCAACAGAACAAGTCTAATATATATGTGCTTAGCTCTAGCATGAAAAGTTGGATTTCTACCTAATCATATGCATCCTTGATTATCTTGAAGTAAGGTAAAGATGTTTTTTTACATAGGCCTAAGTCTGTAAAAGCTTTCTTAGCCACATTGCCTCTTTTGTAGCTTCACAGGCTGCCATGTACTCTGCCTCTGTGGTAGAAAGTACCAGGGTTGGTTGCTTCCTTGAATTCCATGAAATTGCTCCTTTGCAGTAAAGAAAGGTGTATCCTGTGGTGGATCATCTGTCTTCCATATTCTGTCCCCAATCAGCATCAGAGTATCCAACAAGATCCTGCTCTAAATCCTTATAAGTGTATCTTAAGGAGTTATCAGCAGTTGCTTTTAGGTATTAAAAATCCTCTTAACTGCTCCAATATGATCAGATCCATAGTCTTAATTGTGCTGGCTGACAACTCCCACTGAGTATGGGATATCTGGACATGTTCCAAGCATGATATACATGAGACTTCTAGTTATAGATTGATAAGGGAAGTTAGGGCTTTCAGATGGCATCAAGCTCTCTTGATTTGGCTGAGTTTCAACCAAGTTAAGGTTTGTCTCCTTTGAGGTAGCTGTTGGTTTACAGTCTTTGATTTGGTACTTTTTTAGTATATCTTGAATATACTTGGATTGGCATAGGGTATAAACAGAGCCCTTCTGCAGTGGCCTTGCTTACAGATAGTAGGTTTTTGACAAATTCTGGTAAATAGAGCACTTCTTTCAAGGTCAGTGTATGGCTTTCTTCACTGCTTCTAAGGTTTACTTGGATAGTTCCTTCTCCCACTGCATCAAGTGTTCTATTATTACCCTTTAAACCTTCTTGACTGGAATTTCTTGATATTGCATAAAAAGTTCTTTTGGGTGTGTAAAGTGTTGAGATTCTCCAGAGTCAATGTACCACATCTGAGAATCCTTGTTTGTGGCCATATTTAGTGCAGATATGAATAGTCTATTTTCAGTTGTTGCAGTATTTCCATATTCAGGCTTCTTTTGCTGAGTATCACTCTTTTTGAGACACCAGTTGAATGTGTGTCCTTTCCTTTTGCTGTAGTTGCAAAACAGGTTGCTGTTGCCTTTGTAAGTTCTTGGGTACCTCCTTTGCTGGCTATCATTGCTTATTAAAGCATTTTCTTCTTCCTTCCTATTGGTGCATGATTTTCTTAATTCCTCATCCAGGAGCCTTCCATACACATAATCTAAGGTCAAATCTTCAGTTCTGGACTCTAGGGCTGACACAAGGCCCTGAAACCTGTCTGGCAGGCTATTCTGGATGGTCACTATCACATCCTCATTGGTAGTAGGTATGCCCACAGATTCCTTTTCATCCATTGGCAGAGTAATTTGGTTAATTAGATTTTTCATTTCTTCTCCTGGTTGCATCTTTGTAGTGAGATATTTTTGTCTCAGATACATTTTCCTAGCAGCTGAACATGATTGGTACTTGTCATCTAGTGCCTTCCAGGCATTCTTTGCCATTTTTGCTCTTGAGCATTGAATTAGCAACTTGTCATTAACATTAAGGCAAATGCAGTTAAAGGCACTTTGTTATTTCTTCTGGTACTTTAAGGCTTCCTCTCCCACATTTTTAGGAGGGCATTCTTCTCCCATGACAATATCCCAAAGGCCTCTTTCTTGTAGCAGCATCTTCATCTTCACCTTCCACACCTGGTAGTTGTATCCATCCAACTTTTCAGCAGAGGGAAAAATTCCGGTAATAACAGTAGTAGACATTGCAGACAGTGACAGCCCAGAGCTTGCAACCTGTTGTAAGAATCTTGGAGATATTGGAAGTGATTGGGAAGACAAGTAGATAATGTGGTTTTCACTTAATGATTTCTTGAATGTAAAAGTAGAGTTTGTACTTTTACATGGTCTTGGCATAGCAAACATATAGAACAGGCTAAGGCAGGTTCCAAGAACATGTGTACAAAGTTTGGGGCTGTTTTGACAACTTTCAGAATTTTCATGTTCTGGGTACCTGGTATTTTGGTGAAAATATTCTAAGTAAATCCCAACAAGGAATTTGGTCAGTATTGTCTAGGATTTGAAGGTGAGATCTAAGTGACTAAGTTAGGTGAATATTTAGGTGGAAATACAAATTTTTACAACACTACCACTCAGCTAAATGTTCATACTGACTAGTCCTAATGTTGACCTAAGATATTCAAACTTGTCTCTAGCTAATGGTTTGGTAAATATGTCTGCAATCATTTCATCTGTAGGACAGTAAACTAAGCTAACTAAGTTATTATCTATAGCTTCACGTATGAAATGATGTCTAATATCTATGTGCTTGGTTCTAGCATGAAAAGTTGGATTTCTACCTAATTAGACTTGTTCCATTGTGCCATTGATCATAGCGCCATTCAGTGCTGTATATTTTGTTATTAATTTGATATTTTAGGGTCATATGCATGTCAATTTTGATCACAGATTGGCACTGTATGGCACTCTGTGACATGATCAGGCACTATCTGGCATGCTATGGCACTATTGGGCACTATGATCAGCTGGAATGATGGAACAAGTCTATTGTATACATCCTTGATTATCTTGAAATAAAGTAATAGGTGTTTTTTGACATAGGCCTAAATCTGTAAAGAGCTTTCTTAACCACATTGCTTCTTTTGTAGCTTCACAGGCTGCCAGATACTCTGCCTCTGTAGTAGAAAGTGCTACGGTTGGTTGCTTTCTTCAATTCCATGAAATTGCTCCTTTACAGTAAAGAAAGGTGTATCCTGCAGTGGATCTTCTGTCTTCCAAGTTTTGTCCCCAATCAGCATCAGAGTATCCCACAAGATCCTGTTCAGAATCCTTATAAGTGTATCTTAAGCAGATATCAGCAGTTCCTTTTAGGTATCTAAAAATCCGCTTAACTGCTGCAATATGATCAGATCCATAATTCTGATTATGTAAGCTGACAACTCCCACTGAATATGTGATATCTGGACATGTTCCAAGCATGATATACATCAGACTGCCGATCATGGATTGATAAGGAAAGTCAGGGCTTTCAGATGGCACCAAGCTCTCTTGATTTGGTTGAGTTTTGACCAAGTTAAGGTTTGTCTCCATTGGGGTAGCTGCTGGTTTACAGTCTTCCATTTTGTACTTCTTTAGTATATCTTGAATATACTTGGATTGGCTTAGGGTAATAGTCTGGGTACTTCTGTCTATGGAGAACTTAATCCCTAAGTAGTAACTAAGTTCTCCTAGATCGGACATCTTGAACTCCTTTGATAGGCTGGATGTAGTCTCTTCCAATGTTTCTAGGTTATTGGCGGCTATAATAAGATCATCAACATATAGAGCTAATAGAACTGGATTTGCTCTATCTGGCTTATAGTATATACTATAGTCAGCATTACTCCTTTTGAAACTCAAAGATTCCAAATAAGAATCTTTCTTGCAATTCCAGGCTATCAGTGATTGTTTGAGACCAAATAGTGACCTTATAAGCTTGCAGACCTAATGAAGGTTACCTTGGTCAACAAAACCATCAGGCTGGTCCATATACACATCCTCATCAAGTTCTCTATTCAAAAATGCAGTTTTTACATCGATTTGATGAATAAAAAACTCACATTTGGCTGCAATAGCCAATATTAATCTGATGGAATTAAAATTGGCTACCAGTGCAAAGGTCTCAGTATAGTCAATCCTTTTGTTTGAGAGTATCCTTTGGCTACAAGTCTTGCTTTGTATCTTTCAATTGTACTATCAGCCTTGTAGTTTGTCTTGAAGACCCATCTGCATCCAATTGATTTTTGGTTGATTGGTAATTTGACTAAGTCCCAAGTTTGATTTTCCATCAGGGCCTGATATTCCTCAGTCATTGCAGATCTCCAAAACTTTGTCTGAGGGCTATTAAGGGCCTCTTTTACAGTCTGGGGCTCATCAATATGGACTGAATAGGCATAGGCTAGGTTTGTACCCTCATTAATATAGTAATTTGGGCTATTTCTTGTCCAATTGGATCTCCAGGCATTTGATACTGGAATGATCACTTCTGGGATATTCCTGGGCACTGATTCTGGCTGAACCACGGTTGTAGAGTCCTCTGGAGTGAAAAAATTTTCATTGTTTTGCTCTGATTCAATCCTGACAATTGGTGGACTTGAGATCAAATTTTTGTCATTATCTGATGTCATTTTTTGTGAAAATTTTGAATTTTCATCAAACAACACATTCCTGGACTTGATCAGCTTCTTTGCTTTGGTATTGTAGAGTCTGTATGCCTTACTCTCATTGCAGTAGCCCAAAAATATGCATTTTACACTTTTTGGCTCAAATTTTGACTGATTTCCTGCCAGTTTTTTGGCATATGCTGTACACCCAAATATTCTTAGATGTTCTGCACTTGGTCTGTATCCATACCATGCTTCAAATGGAGTAGAATCACAAAGTATTCTGTTATAACCCCTATTTTTAAGGTATACAGCAGTGGCAACTGATTCCGCCCAAAAACCATAGGATAATTTTTGATCGTGGATCATAGATCTTGCCATATCAATTATTGATCTGTTAGCTTGTTCTGCTACTCCTTTTTGCTGTGGGGAGTATGGTACAGTAGTCTCTTGCTTTATCCCATGAATTTTGCAGAAGTGGATGAAGAGTTTTGAGGTATATTCTCCACCATTGTCAGAGCGTATTTTCTTGATTTTTTCACCAGTTTCTCTCTCCAACATGACTTTAAACTCCCTGAGCTTAGACAGAGCTTCTTCCTTTCTCTCCATGAAGTAGACCCATGTGTATCTTGTATAATCATCAATTAAAGTGATTAAATACTTCTTCCTGCCTAAGGATAAATTTTGCATAGGTCTACACAGATCTGAGTGAATTAGATCTAATTTTTTCTTAGTTTTGATTAGCCCAGAGCTCTTGAGCAGTTGTCTGGCTTGTTTCCCATATATGCAGGCTTCAAAGTGCTCCAAATTAGCTGGGGGATCAATTTTCACTCCAGAAATTAGCTGATCTTTGATCATTTTGCGCAAATAATCAAAATTGATGTGTCCAAATCTCCTGTGCCAAAGCATTGGTGTTTCTTCATTTAAGTTACTTATATTGGCTTCCAGATATGATTGAATATAAGTCAACTTGTATAGATTCAGATCTCTGACACCCAAAGCAATATGAGCACCATTTTGATCAGTGATCCTGCATCCAGAATTGTCAAAACTGAAACTGAGTCCTTCTGCTGTGGCCTTGCTTACAGAGAGTAGGTTCTTGGCTATTTCTGGTACATAGAGTACTTCTTTAAAGGTCAGTGTATGGCTTCCTTCACTGCTTCTAAGGTTTACTTGGATAGTTCCTTCTCCCACTGCATCAAGTGTTCTATTGTCACCCATGAAAATCTTCTTAATTGGAATTTCTTGATATTGGGTAAAAAGTTCTTTTGGGTGTGTAAAGTGTTGAGATGCTCCAGAGTCAATATACCATATTTGAGAATCTTTGTTTGTGGTCATATTTAGTGCAGATATCAGTAGTCTATCTTCAGTTGTTGCAGCATTTCCATATACAGGCTTCTTTTGCTGATTATCTTTCTTTTTGAGACACCGGTCTGATGTGTGTCCTTTCCTTTTGCAGTAGTTACAAAACAGGTTGCTGTTGCCTTTGTAGGGTCTTGGGTACCTCCTTTGTTGGTTATCATTGCTTATTAAAGCATTTTCTTCTTCCTTCCTATTGGTGCATGATTTTCTTAATTCCTCATCCAGGAGCCTTCCATACACATAATCTAAGGTCAAATCTTCAGTTCTGGACTCTAGGGCTGACACAAGACCCTGAAGCCTGTCTGGCAGGCTATTCTGGATGGTCAGTATCACATCCTCATTGGTAGTTGGTATGCCCACAGATTCCTTTTCATCCATTGACAGAGTAATTCTGTTAATTAGATTTTTCATTTCTTCTCCTGGCAGCATCTTTGTAGTAAAGAATTTTTGTCTCAGATTCATCTTCTTGGCAGCTGAACATGACTGGTAGGTGTCTTCTAATGCTTTCCAGGCATTCTTTGCTGTTTTTGCTCTTGAGCATTGAATTAGCAATTTGTCCTTGACATTAAGGCAAATGCAGTTAAAGGCACTTTGTTCTTTCTTCTGGTACTTTAAGGCTTCCTCTCCCACATTTTTAGGAGGGCATTCTTCTCCCATGACAATATCCTAAAGGCCTCTTTCTTGTAGCAGCATCTTCATCTTCACCTTCAACACCTGGTAGTTGTATCCATCCAACTTTTCAGCAGAGGGAAAAATTCCGGTAATAACAGTAGTAGACATTGCAGACAGTGACAGCCCAGAGCTTGCAACCTGTTGTAAGAATCTTGGAGATATTGGAAGTGATTGGGAAGACAAGTAGATAATGTGGTTTTCACTTAATGATTTCTTGAATGTAAAAGTAGAATTTGTACTTTTACATGGTCTTGGCATAGCAAGCATGTAGAACAGGTTAAGGCAGGTTCCAAGAACATGTGTACAAAGTTTGGGGATGTTTTGACAACTTTCAGAATTTTCATGTTCTGGGTACCTGGAATATTGGTGAAAATATTTTAAGTTAATCCCAGCAGGAAATTTGATCAGCATTCTCAAGGATTTGAAGGTAATGATCTAAGTGACTAAGTAAGGTGAATATTTAGGTGGAATTTCAAATTTTTACAACAACAGCAACCTGTTTTGCAACTACTGCAAAAGTAAATGACACATATCAGACTGGTATATCAAGCAGAGAGATAATCAGCAAAAGAAACCTGAATATGGCAATGCTGTAACAAAAGAAAATAGACTACTAATATCTGCACTAAATATGACCACAAACAAGGATTCTCAGATGTGGTACATTGACTCTAGAGCATCTCAACACTTTACACACTTAAACAAACCGTTTACCCAATACTAAGAAATTCCAGTTAAGAAGGTTCTCATGGGTAACAACAGCTCACCTGATGCAGTGAGAGAAGGAAAAATCCAAGTAAACCTTAGAAGCAGTGAAGGAGCCCCTACACTGACCATTAAAGAAGTACTCTATGTACCAGAAATAGCCAAGAACATACTATCTGTAGGCAAGGCCACAGCAGAAGGACTCAGTTTCAGCTCTGACAATTCTGGATGCAGGATCACTGATCAAAATGGTGCTCCTATTGCTTTGGGTGTCAGAGATCTGAATCTTTATAAGTTAACTTATATTCCATCAAGTTTGGAAGCCAATATAGGTAACTTAAATGAATAAACACCAATGCTTTGGCACAGGAGATTTAGACATATCAAATTTGAATATTTGGGCAAAATGATCAAAGATCAGCTAGTTTCCAGAGTAATAACTGATCCCCCAGCTAATTTGGAGCACTGTGAAGCCTGCATATCTGGAGAGCAAGCCAGACAACTGCTCAAGAGCTCTGGGTTATTCAAAACCCAAAAAAAAATTAGATCCAACTCACTCAGATTTGCTGGGACCGATGCAAAATTTATCCTTAGGCAGGATGAAGTATTTAATCACTTTTATTGATGATTATGCAAGATATGCATTGGCCAACTTAATGGAGAGAAAGGAAGAAGCTCTGTCTAAGCTCAGGGAGTGTAAAGTCATAGAAGAGTGAGAAGCAGGTGAGGAAATCTAGAAAATATACTATGACAAAGGTGAAGAATATGCCTCAAACTCTTCATCCACCTCTGCAAAATTCATGGGATAAAGTAAGAGACTACTGTATCATACTCCCCATAGCAAGGTGGAGTAGCAGAGTGTGCAAACAGATCAATAATTGATATGGCAAGATCTACAATCTGTGTTCAAAAATTATCCCACAATCTTTGGGCAGAGTCAGTTGCCACAGCTGTATACCTTAAAAATATGAGTTATAACAGAATACTTTGTGATTCTACTCCATTTGAAGTATAGTATGGATACAGACCTAGTGCAGTACATCTAGAAATATTTGGGTGTACAGCATATGACAAGAAACTGCCTGGCAATCAGTCAGAATTTGAGCTAAAAAGTGAGAAATGCATATGTTGGGGCTACTGCAATGAGAGTAAAGCATACAGCCTCTAAAATACCAAAGCAAAGAAGCTAATCAAGTCCAGAGATATGTTGTTTGATGAAAGTTCAAACTTTCATATAAAACAACATTAGATGATGACAAAAATTGGATCTCAAGTCCAGCATTGGTGAGGGTTGAATCAGAGCAAAACAATGGAAATTCTTTTACTCCAGAGGGCTCTGTAGCTGTAGTTCAGCCTAAATCAGTGCCCAGGGGTATCCCAGAAGTAATCATTCCAGTATCAAATGCCTGGAGATCTAACTGGACAAAAAATAGCCTAGATTACAATATTTGTGAGGGTACAAACTTAGCCTATGCCTATTCAGTCCATATTGATAAGCCCTAGACTGCAAAAGATGCCCCTAACAGCCCTAAGACAAAGCTTTGGCAATCTGCAATGACTGAGGAATTTCAGACTTTGATGGAAAATCAAACTTGGGATTTAGTCAAATTACCAATCAACCAAAAATCAGCTGGATGCAGATGGTCTTTAAGACAAAACACAAGGCTGATAGTACAATTGTAAGATACACAGCAATTCTTGTGGCCAAAGGATACTCCCAAACAAAAGGGCTTAACCATACTGAGACCTTTGCACCTGTAGCCAAGTTCAATTCCATCAGATTAATGTTTGCTATTGCAGCTCAATATAAGTTATATATATATATCAAATGGATGTATAATCAAGATATACTAAAAAAGTACCAAATCAACAACTGTAAACCAACAGCTACCCTAATGGAGACAAATCTTAACTTGGTCAAAACTCAACCAAGTCAAGAGAGCTTGGTGCCATCTGAAAGCCCTGACTTTCCTTATCAATCTATGGTTTGCAGTCTCATGTAAATTATAATTGGAGCACATCCAGATAATCCATATTCAGTTGGAGTTGTCAGCCAGCATAATTAGAGCTATGGTTCTGATTGGATTGCAGCAGTTAGGCGGATTATTAGATATCTGAAAGGAACTGATTATATTTGCTTAAGATACATTATGAGGATTCAGAACAGGATCTATGGGATACTCTGATTCTGATTGGGGACAAAATTTGGAAGACAGAAGATCCACTACAAGATACACCTTTCTTTACTGTCAAAGAGAAATTTCATGGAGTTCAAGAAAGCAACCAACTGTAGCACTTTCCACCTTGGAGGCAGAGTATATGGCAGCCTGTGAAGCTACAAAAGAAGCAATACACTTAAGAAAGCGCTTTATAGATTGAGGTCAATGTCAAAAGACATCTATTACATTATTTCAAGATAATCAAGGATGTATACCATTAGGTAGAAATCCAGCATGTTAGAACTAGGCACATAGATATTAGACACCATTTTGTACACAAAGCTATAGAGAATAATCTAGTTGGCTTAGTTTACTGTCCTACAGATGAAATGATTGCTATCATTCTTACCAAACCAGTAGATAGAGACAAGCATGATAATCTTAGGTCAAAGTTAGGACTAGTAAATGTGAACAGTTAGCTGTGTGGGAGTGTTGTAAAAATTTTTAATCCCACCTAAATATTCACCTAACTTAGTGACTTGTATCATTAGCTTCAAATCCTTGGGAATACTGACTAAATTCTTTTTTGGGATTTACTTAAAATATTTTCACCAAAATACCAGGTACCCAGAGCAAGTAAATTCTCAAAGTTGTCTAAACAGCCACAAACTTTACACACATGCTCTTGGGACCTTCCTTAGCCTAATCCGCATGTTTGCTATGCCAAGACCATGTAAAAGTATATATACCACTTCAACATTCAGTAAATCATCAAGTGAAGCCACATAATCTGCTTATTCTCCCAATCACTTCAAATATCTCCAAGACCCTTACAACACTTTCCCAATGCATATTGGGATATGGCAAGGCTCATACATGGTACTGTTGTTGGGGAGATAGACTTACAATTCATCAGTGAGCCTTCTTCTTCAGAGCTATCACTCTGCATGCCATACTCAGAAGGCTGCAGTGAACCTCAAGGTGTCACAAACTCATATAACTCATTTTGCGCAAGGTGACAAGTAAAGTTAAGTGCCATTATGGAAGTCTCAAGTAGCTGACAAGATATTGTTAGCACAGTAGTGGCTGATGAATGGTCAACTATGACATGTGTTGCAAAACACTGTCCATGATCCTTGTTATACTTCCTATGCTGTCTGCATGCCTCATGGCAGAAAGGCTTTTTACAATAGCCACATGGTTTTTTTTCTCTTCTCTTACGGTGTGGTGGTGTATAGGTCCAAGGGAGAGATATGTCCAACACTTCTCAAATGTTTGTGTGTGGGGTGCTCACTGGGTGTGATAACCTCTGGCAAAAGCTTGCTAGGAATACTTGGGTTCTGTCTCTAATCAAATGTGATGGGGAATAAAGCCACAAACTTCTCAAGGGAAAACTATTAAGCTACAATCCCCAATTGAGTTGGCATCTTTACAAAAGTATGTGCTGGGTCCAGTGTCCTTTGAGATGACAATGTGCTAAAGCTTTGAAAGTCCAAACAATTGTAGACTCCACCAGCAGGGACTAGATAAAAATGCAGCTGTGGTCAATAGTTACAAAGACAGAAAAGTATCTTTGCCTGTACAAGAACAAACTTGGGAAAGAATCAAATATATTAAATGATACCTACTCCAAGTATTGCTCATAATTAGTGCCTCTAAGGTCAGTTGGCTGTCAGCGTGGTTTCCTGGGAGTGTCCTGTAGTCTGGGGTTGGAAGTTCAGGTAGCAGCAGGTAGCAATGATCACACTAATCAACAGGTTGGTATATTGATAAAAGGGATGATGATTAATTGCTGAGGGATAACCTCCCTTATATACATTTCTTACTGACTAAGTGATTACTAATCATGGTGTTCCAGAAGGTTCTAGATATCAATAGAAATCTTAATGACATCAGAATGACCTAAGAATGTTCTAAGTATGTGCCGGAAGGTTCCAAGAGGCACAGCACATCCAACCAATCAGGAATTAGTATTATGAAACCTGTGTAACATAGGGATACCATATATGGTATGAAAGTGGTGGGTATGGTGACATGGACTGGTCATGTGTCACAGGTACTGGCACAGGTACTTGCCTAATATAGAAGCACTTATAGCTAGTAATCTTACAAAGAGTGAGGGATAACATTTGCAATAAGGTAAGCAGCTGTGATAGTCAGCCAGCTTATGCAATAGTACTGATCAAGTAAGACAAATTGGATAAAACTAAAATAAGGGTAATAGAGAAATAGGGAAGCAGAAAATATAAGAATGAGCATATATGTCAGTGGGTGTCACTGTGACCCCACTACAATGGCATTGAATCAAAGCAGTCTTGTCCATGGGACAAATAGTCCAAGGCTAAGCAGAATGGGCTTGACTTGTTGCATGACCATTATCCTTGATTCAAGCAAGCAAACAGATTTTAGGCCAGCATTGGTATTATAAGAAAATTTCTTAAGAATTGCAGATATTATCAAAGGTGGAAGAACAAGGTTGCCAAGGCTAAATGCCTGCAGCTTCCCAAAGAGCTTGTTGCAAGCAGGGCTGAAAGCTCCAAACAAGTGACAATGAAACTACAGGAAGCCACAACAGTGCCAGTAGTAGACAGGCAGGCATAAACAGATGCATCAGTGCAGCATTTATCAAGGAGAAAACATAGTTCAATACAAGAAGCACTCAGTAACAGTAGCAGTGAGGGACTTGACAGTGGTAAATACACACAGCTTTCTCAGGAGCCTGTCACAAGCAAGGTTGATAGCTCCAAGCAAGCTGCAAAGAAATGTCAGGTTGATAGAAGAGTGCTGACAAGGAACAAGCAGGCAAAAATGGATGCACCAGTGCAGCATCCATCAATGAGAAAACAGAGTACAATGCAAGAAGCACTTTGTGAAAGTAGCAGTGAAAGACTTGACAGTCATAACACTACAAAAAATAAATTGGTCCCACCGGTGGATCCAATCCGGATCATCCATCAGGATCCCATTCAAAGACCATCATAGTAACAGCAGCTTGGAATTAGTGACCCTCCCAACAATCTAATAACAAGATCATGATGGTGTTTTGCAAATTTTACATCCAAATAAAGGGATAAAACTTGACAATTTTTAATTGGTGCTGTGGCAATATTTGCATGGTATTGTTGTGGTCTTTCAGCACTCTATTCCTATTTTAAGTGGATCTAGTTGGCCAGGACTTCTAATTGCCTTATATGGCAAGAAACTTGATGGCATTTTGATGGCCTCACAGCTAGACTCTGATGGCATTTTTTTGGCAGTATGATGGCCTACTGCTGGTTCTGTATAATGGCACTGTAACAATTTACCAAATGGTATTTCCTTTTTCTACCCCCCTTGTGCAATTCATATATTCCACTGTAGAGTCACCTTTCTTTATTTGCTTACCCACTACTACCTTGGGTATTCCACATATAGTTTGAATCAAAAAAACTATGGCCTCCTGCTTACTAACCTTTACAAACGCACATACCAACCACAATAGACATACTTCTATCCCCTCAACTTTACAGCTTTTTAGTGTGATACTTGCAAAGTTGCCATATACCTTGTACTGCTGGTAGCATATACATCTTGCAAACATATGCTTGGATGCTGCCACTTGTGCCATGAATATCTCCTGAATATTGGCAAAGAACTTCTTGGTATTTAGCCATTATATTCCTTCTCCCTGCTGGATTCTAGTCCCCCTTATAGGTGCGCTCTGGCTTTTGTTTGTGTGAATTCTGTATTGAATGGTGTAGAAGTTGGCCTGTGACCACAAGAAATCCAGCATATCTTGGTGGAGTTTTCCTGATAAAAATAAGTTGCTTATTGCACCCAACCCAACTTTGCATTACTGAACTGATTACCCATGCATTGGGGCTGCTTAGCTTCTTAATGCCAAAGGTATAGGTGTCTCCATGTGCACATTTGTCCTCAGTGTTTTCCAACTCTTTCTGGCTGTCCTCCATGTGCCAACTCATCACATCTATGATGGACTTGAAGGTAATATTTTTGAGGAGATTGGGATATGGTAGTACTTCCAACTTGACTTGTCTTCCTATCTCCCCACACTTCTGCTCCATAGGAAACTCCCAAAGGTGAAGCAAGGGCCAATATTCTCTACACACCATGCAAGATGGTGTAGAGAATGAATTCAGTAGCAGCCAATATCTACACCTTCAGCTTTATGTTTGTAGTATAGCTAAATATAGCTAAGCAAGATGGAGTAGTATATGGATACAGTAGTGGCAGAAATCCATATGCTGAGCTCTATGTTTGCAGAATAGGTGCTCAAATCCCTTCACAAACTCCTCACACAACAGCTGTAAATGCATCAAGTTGGCATTGGTGATCCGCTTCTGGATAAATATTACTACAATATCCACATACAACTCCCAATGCTTCCAATGTACTCTTGGTAGGAATGACTTCAGAACACCACTTGAATAAATACACATCCAGTTCATCCAGTCTTTGCATTTGTATTGTTGCATATGCATATCAATATTAATTGGAGCCTGTGAGAAGTACTTGGGGTAGCAGGTACTCTATAATGCCTTGCCAATCTTTTCAAATTTCTCCGGTATCTTGAAGGGCTCATTTAGCTAGAAATGCCCCATGTACAACTTGGTCATCAGTGTAAGAATATTGCTGAAAAGCAAATGCATTGCTTCCAGTGGAAAGCCTTTGCTCCAACAGATACCCTCTATCTTAAGTATCTCAGGTTTCCAATTGATTCCATATTCAGGCCAATGGCTTATAGCTTGCCAACTATGCTGCAATTGCATGCATACTTATGTACATTCTCTCTGTGGAATGATGATATAGCCATTTACTGTTATCCTGCTGAAAAGCGTACAAAATTCATCCAGCAATGGATATGGGTAGCTATCCAGGTTGGACAGTGATTTAGGCCCAGATACCAGTGAGACTACCATCAGATTATTGCTCTGATACCATAAGATGGGCAGCAGATTCAGATTGATGAGAATCAGTAGCCAGCAGAATTTGCTGGCAGCGTATTTGTTTAATGAGAATCCATCAAGTGCTAAAGCAAAGGCATGGCCATATATACCTTCAAAGTGGCCCTTGCTTCTTAGCTGTTTGTCATGTTTGTCATTGAATATATTGGATATGTTTGTGCTTGATTAATACTGAGTGCAGTAAGGTAAGCTTTGCAATATTTGTTGGATTCCATCAGCTTCCTCAGATGGGGTATGACCAGAATATATCTGGAGTGTGGACAATGTTTTCCCTCAATGGTGGTGGATTTCTGACAATTTGGACACATTGCAATGGTAGCATTTTTGGATGTGAATGCCATGCAACTGTTAACACATGATGGAATCAGGACAGTCTCTAGATCATATGTTGCCAGCCGCATGACAGTTGTCCACTTGTACTATGTACATGGTAAGTTGCATCCCGGTAAGATTTTGGCATGAGGTAGTAATAAATCCTCAAAGCCCCATTACTCATATTAGTGGAAACTTGCCACTTCTCTAGCCGCAACATTACATCATTTACCAGTAGATGGATTACTGGACTCACTTGGCTCCATAAAGCCTCCTTGGTATTTCTTTCAATGGGTGTTGTCTCATTGCATATATGGATTTGACTGGGCTCATATGTGGTACTGTTGTTAGGGGAGATAGGCTCAAAATCCATCAGCAAGCCTTCTTTGTAAGAGCTATCACTCTGTGTGTCATCTTCAGAAGGCTGAGGTGAGCCTAAAGGCATCACAAACTCACCTGACTCAGTTTGCGCAAGGTGACAAAGACAGCCAGGTTCCAATATAGAAGTATCAACTGGCCAGCAAGATAATGTTGGTCCAGTAGTGACCAATGAATGGTCAAATATGACTTAGGTGGCAAAATACTGGCTGTGATCCTTGTAATATTTCCTATGCTGTCTGTGTGCTTCATGGCCAAGAGGCTTGCCACCATAGCCACATGGTCTTTTTTCTCCTCTCTTACAGTGTTGAGTCAAATTAGTCTTGTCCATGGGGCAAATAGTTTGACATTCAACAATGTAATGCTATTATATCACTTTTTGGTCAATACTCATGTGAACTTAAGACAGTCTTGTATCTGAGACATTAGACTTGTTCCGTTGGATAGTGCCACACTGAGCCATGAGTGCCAAATGATGCCATAGTGTGCCAGAGAGGCCAATTGAGCCTCTACCTGGCCACAGAGTGTGAGACATAGCTCCACATCTTCATGCAAAGCAGCCCTGGTGTTTCACCCATTGTGTTGGAGAAAATCCATTTTTTGACATTTTTTTTGGATCAATATTGTGCAGGATGTATCAGAGCACAAGCAGATTGAAGATATGCATCTGGTACTCAATACCCATGGCACTCTGAATCTAGCTCCAGTAGCTTGTATCATGTCACAAAAATGAATGGCACTACTTTGGTCCACTGGTACTATCTGGCACTATATTTAAATATTAGCCCTAAAGTAAGATCAATACAAAGCACTTATAGTGCCAGATAGTACCAGTGGACCAAAGTAGTGCCATTCATTTTTGTGACATGATACAAGCTACTGGAGCTAGATTCAGAGTGCCATGGGTATTGAGTACCAGATGCATATCTTCAGTTCTCCTGTGCTCTTACACATCCTGAGCTACATTGATCCACAAAAAAAGGTCAAAAAATGGATTTTCTCCTGCGCAATGGGTGAAACACAGGGGCTGCTTTACATGAAGATGCAGAGCTATGTTTCACACTCTGTGGCCAAGTATTGGCTCACTTGACCTCTCTGGCACACTATGGCATCATTTGGGACTCATGGCTCAATGTGTCACTATCCAATGGAACAAGTCTGTTGCACCTACATGAATGTAAGATTCAATGATGGCCTGCCATAGTAAGCATTATAAATAAGGTTGTGGCACCACATACATATGTATATGTGACACTATTTCCCCTTTGGTTCAACTCACTTCAATATATATGCTGCCAACAAATAAAGCAAAGCTGTCTGGTTCTCAACCAAACCCCACTGCTGATGGTGTGGTGGTGTATAAGTCCAAGGGAGAGATACGTCCAACACTTCTCAAGTGTTTTGTGTGTGGGGTGTTCACTGGGTGCAATAACCTCTGGCAAAAGCTTGCTAGGAATACTTGGGTTCTGTCTCTAATCTGATGTGAAGGGGAATAAAGCCACAAGCTTGTCAAGGGAAAACTATTGAGCTACAGTCCCCAACTTATTTGGCATCTTAACAAAAGTATGTGCTGGGTTCAGCGTCCTTTGAGATGACAATGTACTAAAGCTTCCAAAGTCAAAACAACTGTAAACTCCACCAGCAGGGACTTGATAAGAATGCAGCTGTGGTCAATAGTTACAAAGACAGAAAAGTATCTTTGCCTGTACAAAAACAAACTTGGGAAAGAATCAAATATAATAAAAGATACCTACTCTGAGTATTCCTCACAAGTAGTGCCTCCAAGGTCAGTTGGCTGTCAGCGCAGTTTCCTGGGAGTGTCCTGTGGTCTGGGGTTGGAAGCTTAGGTAGCAGCAGGTAGCAGTGATTACACTAATCTACAAGTCAGTTTGTTGACAAAAGGGATGATGATTTATTGTTGAGGGATAGCCTCCCTTATACACCTTTCTCACTGGCTAAGTGATTACTAATCATGGTGCTCCAGAAGGTTCCGGATATCAATAGAAATCTTAATGACATCAGAATGACCTACAAATGCTCTAAGTAGGTGCCGGTGTGGTAGGGTAAACATACCTCCCACAGACAAGTTTATTCATATAGTCATTATGATATACTTATCCATATTTTATCTTATCAGTATTATCCCATTCTTCTTTTGCCCATATTATCAGTATTATCCCCATATGATGTTTACCCTGATTAGTTATTAGCATTAGTTATCCCAGATGTTATTCAGCTTTGTGATCAGTAGATGTATCTATATAAGGCAAGTACCCGCGTCAGTACCCGTGACACATGACCAAGGTCTGTGTTACCATCTCTACCATTTCAATACCATATATGGTATTTCTATGTTGCACAGGTTTCAGACTACTGATTCCTGATTGGTTGAGAGTGCTGTGCCTTTTAGAACCTTCCAGGACATTCTTGGCATATTTTTAGCTCATAGTGATGTCATCAAGAATTCCACTGATACCTAGAATCTTCTAGAACCTTGTCATTAGTAATCACTTGGCAATCAGGAAAAGTATTTAAGGGAAAGCAATCCCTCATCAATAAATCATCCCTTCTATCAGTAACACTTCTACCTTATTGATTAGCAGTTGATCACTGCACCTGCCTTCAACAGTACATCTCAGACCTGCCATCAAGGAGCTTTTCAGGGTAGTGCACAAGACACACAGAGGCCTTTGGAGACACTTGGAGCACCTAGGAAGCTAGAGAAGCAGGAGCTTTTACCATAGTAACATATTGACAAAGACACCAGCAGTTTAGACACAGAGGTTATTGCACCCATCAGACACCTCACACACCTTGAGTTGTGTAGCTTCTCCCAGGAGTACCTCTACACCACCACACCGGAAGGTTCTAAGAGGCACAGCACATCCAACCAATCTGGAATCAGTATTCTGAAACCTGTGTAACATAGGGATACCATATATGGTATGGAAATGGTAGGGATGGTGACATGGGTTGATCATGTGTCACAGGTACTGGCACAGGTACTTGCCTAATATAGAAGCACTTATAGCTAGTAATCTACATAAAGTGAGGGGTAACTTATGCAATAAGGTAAGCAGGTGTTGTAGTCAACTGGCTTATGGGATAGTACTGATTGGGTAGAACAAATGGGATAAAACTAAAATCAATGTAGTAGAGATATAGGGAAGTGGAAAATGAGGGAATGAGCACATCTGTCAATGGGTGTCACTGTCACCCCACTACAATGGCAACAGAAGAATGGTTGGACAACAGCTTGCTTTGACATTCAGTGTAACAAGTGGGGCTACATCCAAAAAAGGCCCTGTGGAGAGTGTGCACATTGAAGGTAATAATGTGGACTCCTCAGGCTCTCAGTCAAGTAGGCAATTGAGAACTTCTGTGGAGCCACAAGCTGACCATTATGTGCAGGCAGATGAAAATGTAGCAAACGCAATACCCTCAGTTGAAGATCAGCAAGTGGCCATGAAAACATCACCACCACCCATATTAGCAAGTATGTTGTCAGCTCATACCAAAGCATTAATGAAGCAATTAGGTGCAGTGACTGATAGTATAGATGCAATGGCCCAGACAAATCAGGAAGTAGTCCAGAAACAGGATGAGTGGATAATACATGTAGAGCAATCAATATCCCAGGTAGAGAAAGCAATGTCTTTGCTGCAAAGAAGGAACTCAAGTAGCTCAATGTCACAGCCAAGAATTGAGCCATTTCCCAATGTAACAGTAGAGGAACACTGTACAGTCTTTGAAGCACAACAACTGTGTCCAAAGATAAAGCCCACAGAAAAACCTATCACAGTGTGGGAGGGAGACAATGCGGTGTTTATACCAAAGCCTAAAAGTCCAAAGACATTGAAGATCTGTGAAGCTGTTGAGTGCAGGAATGAAGAGTGGGCTAACATACAAGAGACTGTCAGAAGTCTAGCATGTTACAAGCAGGGCCAAGCAGGCAGTCATGGATGCACAAGCACAACATTTATCAAGGAAAAAGCATAGTACCACTCAAGAAGCACCCAGTCAAAGTAGCAGTGAAGGGCCTGGCAGTGATAAAAACCAGCTGCTGTTACTGGAGCCTGTCACAACTATGGTAGAGAGCTGAAAACAAGCTGAAAAGAAACACAGGTTGCCAGAAGAGTACCAGCAAGAGACAAGCAGGCCAAAACAGATGCATCAGAGCACAATTTATCCAGGAGAAAATGTAGTTCTTTACAAGAAGCACTCAGACAATGTAGCAGTGAAAGACCTGGCAGTGATAAAGGAAAAGGTAAAGGGAAAAATATCTACCCAAGCCTGAGACAGGGAGGCATGCAGAAAAAACTGCAGTTCTCACCAATTAACACCACAAGCTGGGAACAGACTGAATCCCATCATAGCCAAGAAGAATTACTAACAAGAAAACAGCTGTTTTCACAAGAGTTGGAAGCACAGCTGGTTCTGCTACACTCCACCAAGGTAGATGAGTTTGCTGAAAAAAGCAATTTGTCTACCAAAGCATCCACATCCTCCACAGCCTCCATTGTTGAAAGAGTGGGGATCCCACTGACAGACAAGCCTACAACATCAAGAGCTCAAAAGACTATCACAAAGCCTTCAGTGGAGCTTTGGAACATTAATAGGCACACCAAGAGGTTGCAGCACTTCTTCAGGAGCAGTGCTCAAGAAAATACACTGGAATATTGCAAGGATTTATTGCAAAGACTGGCAGATGAGGCACTAGACCTGGCAGTGCTGGCTGAAGACCAGGATGTGTGGGAACCAGTGAATGAACAGTGGCATAAAGCCGTTGGGTTCCTGCCAAAGTGATGGAACCAGAGCATTACAACAGAAATACTTATTGAGTGGTGGATTTTAATGGAGTTACTTGTTGAGTGTGGGGTTGGGCTTAATGTTAGTGTAGGGTATAGAGACTTGTATAGGTCTATACAATTGGCAATTGAGGTACAACTGAAGTTTCAATGGAAATAAATCAATTTGTATGCATGAAAAGTAAGAGAAATGATTGAGGCAGGAAGTAAGGAGTGTGGAAAAGAGGCAATAGCCAATTAACTCACACAAAGGTAGGAGGCAATAGAGTGTCTGGGATCAGAAAGTCAGCAAATTGGTAGGGAACCAATCAAAAGACACTTATACATTGTTGTGATGAAAAATTTTGACAAAGTTTTTTGTGAAATCTGGGGTGCAATTACTTTTCATTGGTCTCTGGACAGTGTCCTGACAAGATCAGAACCTCTTAGTCATGGGACATTAACTTTGCAAAGGCCTTTTGATGGGATCATCTCAATAGTTTTTCATAGGGATAAAGATAAAGGTAAAGAGAAAAAGGTCTTCCAAAGTCAGAGACAGGGAGCCTGAGGAAAAAGCAGCAGTTCTCAGCAATTAATGCTGTCATCCCAGAACAGGCTGAGTCCCATCATAGCCCAGAAGAATACCAATAAGACATTAGTTGTTTTCTCAAGTGTTGGAGGTGCAGCCAGTGGAGCTGGACTCCAGTGAGGTAGATGAGTTTGCAGAAAATGTCAATTTATCTGCTATCACCTTTTATAATCACAAGAAATCCTTGACCTTTCATGATCTGGCCATATCATGTTGGTGAAGAATTCCCAGTTCTTTCTGGAGAGCTCTACTACATTTTAGCAACTCTTGGAGAGCTCCAAGTCAACAATACACAATGAAATATTTTATGGAAGCTTCCCTTTGAAGTTTATGTAGCTCAATACCATATATGGGCACTGCATGTCACATGACCTAGTCACATGATCAGCTGACCCTTGACATATCCACATGTGATGTTCTAGTATGTTCTTCAGTATATTTTTATCTTAGAACAGTTGCTGTGCCTCACCCCAGAGCTCCATAAGTATTAGCCTACATCCCTGGGCATCCATATTGCCAGAAGTATATAAATTTCCTGTTGTAACAGTCTTGGCAATATTGAAAGTGATTGCGAGAACAAGTAGATTATGTGGTTTCACTTAATTATTTATCAATGTTAAAGTAGTATTTACAAATTTACTTGGTATTGGCATAACAAACATGTAGAATAGGCTTAGGAAGGTCCCAAGTGCATGTGTGCAAAGTTTGGGGCTGTATGGACAACTTAGAGAATTTTATGTTTTGGGTACCTGGTATTTTGGTGAGAATATTCCAAGTAAATCCCAACAAGGAATCTGGTCGGTATTTGCTAGGATTGGAAGGTATTGATTTAAGTGACTAAGTTAGCCAAATATTTAGGTGGAATTACATATTTTTACAACAGTTCTATCCCCCTTTATATGCTCTTCAGTCTGATAAATATTGGTCATGAATAACTAGCCTTGCCTTATTGATATGCACCCAAGTCCTTTCCTGGTCCTCCCTAGCCCATCTCTACTCTTCTGCCTTAGATCTATTAATAACACTACCTCCACACCCTCCACTGTAGGCAGAGTGGAGATCACACTGACAGACAAAGCAACAACATCAAGCACTAAAAGTCTATGACAATGCCTACAGTGGATTTTTGAATAATGATAGGAACACCAAGCATTTACAGCACTTCTTCAGGAGCAGTGCTTAAGAAAACACACTTTAATATTGCAAGGACTTACTACTAAGACTGGCAGATGAGGTGCTAGACCTTGCAGTGCTGGCTGAAGACCAGGATGTATAGGAACCAGTGAGTAAGCAGTGGCATAAAGCCACAGGGCTCCTACAAAAGTCATGGAAAACGGGACATTGCAGCATAAGTTCTTATTGAATGATAGATTTTTATGGAGTTGCTTGTTGAGTATGGGGCTTGGCCTAGTGTTAGTGGTGGGTATAGGGACTTGTATAAGTCAATATAATTGGCAATTAGAGTACAACTGAAGTTTCAACACAAGTAAAGCAACTTGTATGTGTGCAAAGTAAGAGAATTGGTTGAGTCAGGAAGTAAGGAGTATGAGAATGAGCCAATAGCTAATCATTGGACACAAGTGCAGGAGCTGATTAGGTGTACAGGATCAAAAAGTGAGAGAATTGGCAGGGGACCATTCAGATGCCACTGTTGTATTGTTGTGGTGATGAGTTTTGACTCAGTTTTTTGCAAAATCTGGGGGGCAATTATTTGTCAACAGTGCTTGCATGGTGTCCTGATAGGATCAATACCTTGTAGTCACAGGACTTTAATCATGTGATGATCTTTTGATGGTGTGGTGAGGCATAAGTCCAAGGGAGAGATACATCCAACACTTCTCAAGTATTTTGTGCGTGGGGTGTTCACTGGGTGCAAAAACCTCTGGCAACAGCTTGTTTGGAACACTTGGGTTCTCTTTCTACTCTAACATGGAGGGGAATAAAGTCAAAAGCTTGTCAAGGTAAAGCTATTCAGCTACAATCCCCAACTTAGTGGGCATCTTAATCAAAGTATCTGCTGGGAGCAGCATCCTTTGAGATGACAATGTGCTAGAGTTCCCAAGATCAGAGTAACTGTAGACTTTGCCAGCAGGGACTTGATTAAATTGCAGCTGTTGTCAACAGTTACAATGACAGAGAGCTATCTTTTCCTGTACAAGACCAACCTTAGGAAAAAATAAAATATAATAAAAGATTCCAACTCTGAGTATTCCTCACAAATGGTGCCTCCAAGATTAGATGGCCATCAGTGCGGTTTCTTGGGAGTGTCCTGTGGTCTGGGACTGGAAGTTTTGGTAGCAGCAGGTAGCAGTGATCACACTAATCTACAAGTCAGTTTGTTGACAAAAGGGATGATGATTTATTGCTAAGGAATTGCCCCCCTTGTATAAATTTTACAATAGTTAAGTAATCACAAATCATGGTGTTCCAGAAGGTTTTGGAGATCCATAGAAATCTCAATCTCATCAGAATGAGCTAAGAATGACCTAAGTAGATGCTGGAAGGTTTTAAGAGACACAGCATATCCAACCAACCAGGATTGGTATTCTAAGACCTGTGCAACATAGGTATTCCATATATGAAATGAAGATGGTAGGGATTGTGACACCATTTAATCAAATGCTATAAGTCCTGGTGGAGGTACTTGCCTAATATAGAAGGACTTACATCTAGTAATCATACATAGAAATATGGGAGTAGGCCTATCTGTCAGTGGGTGTCACTGTGACCCCACTACAACAGGATCATCACAATTATTATTTACAGGGACTCTAAACTAATGGTTCTGGAAACTCTAATTATACTTTTCTAATAAAGTTTAATTAGTAAAGGCCAAGACACCAGATTAATTGAGATCCACTTTTGTGTTGATGGGTGTAGTAGACAAATGAGAATTGCATTATTAATCAACTGATATCTTGGCAACTGCCAAGTGTTTAGATAGATCTTAAGGGACTAATCACTTGGAAAGGCTTGGCAGAGCAGTTGATGGTCTAATGACCCTATGCAAATGGATCATATGTACAGCTAAAAATAGGTTCTGAGACATGATAAAGTAAACTGTAACTGAAATTAGTTATGTTCAGGTTAGGAAAATCACTTAGAGAGATAGATTTGCCATTGGTGTAAAATATGCTAAGTTATAAAGTATTGATAATTTCTGGGCTGCCCTGCATCTCCAATACAGATCAAAAATGGTAGCATCATCAACAATGGTGTATGGTTCCCAGGAATTGTGTTTGGCATCCTAACCTTTACACTTGGCAAAATAGAGGCAATTTGGCTCTTCTCCATACCTATACCTTACATGGTCTGGGCATAAGAGGTACATAGGAGAGGTTTGAGAGGGTCTTAAGAATATGGGTGCAAAGTTTGGGGCTGTTTGGACAGCTTATCAAATTTTTATGTTAGGGGCACCTAATATTTTGGTGAAAGTATTCCAACCAAATCACAACAAGGAATTTGATCAGTATTCTCTAAGATTTTAGGTAATGATCTAAGTGACCTTGCTAGGCAGATATTTAGGTTGAATTACAAATTTTTACTACACTCCCACTCAACTAAATGTTCAAATTGACTAGTACTAATTTTGACCCAAGATATTCAAATCTGTCTCTGGCTAATGTTATGGTAAATATGTCTGCAATCACTTCATCCAAAGAACAGTCAGCTAGGTTAACTTTGTTACTCTTTAAAGCATTACATATGAAATTGTGTCTAATATCTATATGCTTAGTTCTAGCATGAAAAGTTGGATTTCTACCTAATTTTATTAATCCTTAATTATCTTGAAATAAAGTAACAGGTGGTTTTGACATAGGCCTGAATTTTAAAAAGCTTCCTTTACCACATTGCTTTTTCTATAGCTTCACAGGCTGCCATATGTCCTTGTGCTAGAAAGTGCTACACTTGGTTGCTTTCTTGAATTCCAAGAAATTCCTCCATTACAGTAAATAAAGATGAATTCTGTGTTGGATATTCTGTCTTCAAAATTTTGTCCCAACTTGCACCAGAGTATCCAACAAGATCTTGTTTGGAACATTTATAGCTATACCTAAAGCAGATAGCAGCAGTTCCCTTTAGGTATCTGCACCACAGAATACACATTTTTCTACTGTAAAGGAGTAATTTGATTTAATTTGCAAAAGCAGCTGACCATCGCACTTTCTCCCATAGAGGCAGATTATAGGGCACCTGTGAGACAAGGTGATTAAGAAAGCTCTTTAAAGACCTATGTTTACGCCAAAAAATGCCTATTACTTTATTTCAAGATAATCAAGGATGTACACAATCAGGCAGAAATATAACATCTCATGTTTGAACTAAGCATATATTTTAGACCTCATTTCATATGTGGAGCAAAAGAAAGTGGCCTAGATAATATAGCTTACTGATATACAGTTGAAATAATTGCAGACATTGGAGTAGGGTCACAGTGACACCCACTGATAGATGTGCTCATTCCCATATTTTCTACTTCCCAATTTTTCTACTACCCTTATATTACTTTTATCTTGTTTGACTTACTTGTACAGTACTATCCCATAAGCCAGCTGACTATCACACCTGCTTACCCTATTGCATAAGTTATCCCTCACTTTATGTAAGATTATTTGATGTGAGTGCTTCTGTCTTAGGTAGGTACCCATGCCAGTACTTTTAACACATGACCAGAGTACTTTACCATCCTGGCCATTTACATACCATATATGGTATCCTTGTGTCACACAGGCTTCAGAATATTGATCCTTGATTGGTTGGGTGTGGTGTGCTTTTTGAACAGCTGTTTTCTTGTTTGTAATTCTTCTTGGCTATGATGGGATTCAGTCTGTTTGGGGCTTATGATGTTTATTGCCAAGAACTGCAGACTTTTTATTATGCTTCCTTGTCACTGGCTTGGGTAGACTTTCCCCTTTACCCTTTCTTTTATCACTGCCAGGTCTTTCATTGCTACATTGTCTGAGTGCTTCTTGTATTGAACTACTTTTTTCTTTGATAAATGCTGCTCCAATGAATCTGTTTTAGCCTGCTTGTTCCTTGCTGGCACTCTTCTGGCTACCCAACATTTTTTTAGAATAAGAATGCCCAGAGACATGGACTAATACTGATGGAACTCTGGGGTAAGGCTCAGTAAGTGTGCCAAGATATAGATATAGTAAGGAACAGACTAAAACATCACATGAGGATATGCTAAGGGTCATCTAGTCATGTGACATGCTATTGCTATATACCGTATTGAGCTACATACATTCCAAAGGGAAGCTTCTATAGGATACTTCATTGTGTATTGATGACTTGGAGCATTCAAGAAGTAGCTGGAATATATTAGAATACTCTAGAAGGAACTGGGATTTCTTCACCAACATGATTTGGTTGGATCATGAAAGGTCAAGGATGTCAAGTGAGGATGAGAGCCTTCTTAAACAGAGCTATCACTCTGTGTGCCATTTTCAGAAGGCTGAGGTGAGCCTAAAGGCATCACTAGCTCACCTGACTCAGTTTATGAGAGGTGACAAGTATGGTTGGGTGCTGTAATAGAAGTATAAAGTTTCAGCAGAAATAAAGCAATTTGCAGGTATGAAAAGTAGGAGAATTGGTTGAGTTAGTAAGTAAGAAGTGTGACAATGAGCTAATAGCCAATATATGTACATAAATGTAGGAGGTGATAGAGTGTCTGGGATCAGAAAGTGAGAAAATTGGCAGAGAACTAATCAAATGCCACTTAAGTATTAATGTAATCAAAACTCTTGGCTAGGGTTTTTGTGAAATCTGGGGTACAATTCTTTCTAAGTGAAATTTGCAAGGTGACCTAACAGCATCAACACCTCTTAGTCACTGGATTTAAGCATTGTAATGGCCTTTTGACAGGATCACTAGGATTATTTTTCATTTTGTGTGGTACTTTAAAGCTTCAGAATATTTGTTGGTCAGCATGAGCTTTAGACACGGTATTGCTGGAACATATCTAGAGTGTTATCAAAATTTTTCTCCTGTGGTGGTAGATATTTGTAAGGTTGCACACTTTGTGATAGTCACATTTTCAAATGTGAATGCCATGCAGCTATGACCACATGTAGATATCAGACTAGTCCCTGGGTCCTGTGTAGCCAGTCACATGATGGCACCACACTTATAACAAGTACATGGCAAGTTGCATCTTGGAATAATTTTGGCAATAAGTAGCAGTAAATCCTCAAAACCATCATTACTTGTATTGGTGGAAGTATATCAATTCCCTAGCCACAGCATCATATTATCAACCAGTATATGTATTACTGGGCTCACTTGGCTCCATAAAGTATCCTTGACATTTTTTTCTATGGGTGTTATCTCATTGAATATTGGAATTTTGCCAGTCTCATGCAGGGTGCATGGTGAAGGGAGATAGGCCCACAATTAATCAGTGAGCCTTCTTCTTCAGAGCTATCACTCCACTGGCAATATTCAGAAGGCTGAGGTGAGCCAAAGGGTGCCACAAGCTCACCAGAATTGGTTTGCACTGTGGCGGTATATAAGTCCAAGGGAGAGATACATCCAACACTTCTCAAGTTTTTTGTGTGTGGGGTGTCCACTTGATGCAATATCCTCTGGCAAAAGCTTGTTAGGAATACTTGGGTTATGACTCTACTTTAATGTGAAGGGGAATAAAGCCACAAGCTTGTCAAGCAAAAACTATTGAGCTACAATCCCCAACTTGGTTGGCATCTTTACAAAAGTATGTGCTGGGTACAGCATGCTTTGAGACAACAATGTACTAAAGCTTTCAAGGTCAGAGCAATTGTAAACTTCACCTGCAGCGACTTGATTAAAATGCAGCTGTTGTCAACAGCTACAAGAACAGAGAGCTATCTTTCCCTGTTCAAGAACAACCTTGGGAAGGAATAAAATATAATAAAAGATTCCAACTCTGAGTATTCCTCACAAATGGTGTCTCCAAGGTTAGAGGGCCATCAGTGCAGTTTCTTGGGAGTGTCATGTGGTCTGGGACTGGAAGTTTAGGTAGCCTCTTACCTGAGCAAAATTGATCTATAATTAACAAAGTTGGGATGTTGCTTTGCTCCAGTAGACTGGATGTATGTCAAACACTAATCAAGTGCTTTGTGTGTGGTGTGTTTACTGGGTGCAATAACCGCTGGCAAAAGCTTACTAGGAATAGCTGGGTTCTGACTCTGCTCTAATGTGAAGGGGAACAAAGCCACAAGCGTGTCAAGGGAAGACTATTGAGCCACAATCCCAAAATGAGTTAGCATCTTAACAAAAGTATTTGCAGGGTACAGTGTCTTTTGAGATGACAATGTACCAAAGCTTCCAAAGTCAAAACAACTCTAAGCTTTACCAGCAGGGACTTGATAACAATGCAGCAGCTATCAATAGTTACAAAGGCAGAGAAGTAACCTGACCTGTGCAAAAACCAACTTAGAAAGGAATAAATTATGATCAAAGATAAAAACTCTGAGCATTCCTTGCAAGTAGCACCTCCAAGGTTAGTTGGCTATTGGTGTGGTTTCTTGGGAGTGTTTATGTTGCCTAGAAATAAAGCAAGGTTGTCTAGTTCTTTATCAGTCAATACTGCTGAGAGCAGCAGAAGAACAGTGAGATAACAGCTTGCGCTGACATTTAGAGCAACAAGTAGGGATGCAGCCAAGAAAGGTCATGTTGAAGGTGTGCCCATTAAAGTTGACAAAGTGGACTCCTCAGGCTCTCAGTTTGATAGCTATTTGAGAGTCTCTAGGGAGCTGCAGGACAACCATAATGCTCAGGCAGATGAAAATGTAGCAAATGCAGTATTTTTGCTGAAAGATCAGCAAATGACCATTATTATAGCACCACCATCATTTTCAGCAAGTATGTTCTTGACTCATCTCAAAGCATTAATGAGGCAAGTAGGTGCAGTGGCTGAGAGGATTGGTGAGATGGCCCAGAAAATCAGGGAATAGTCCAGAGACAGATATAGCAGATAATACATATAAAGCAATCTGTGTAACAGGTAGAAAACTCAGTATTAGGTTACAAAGAAGAAGCTCAAGTAGCCCAATGTCACAGGCAAGAGTTGGGCCATGTTCCAATGAAAAAGCAGAGGAGCCCCATACAGTCTTTGAAGTACAACAACAGTGTCCAGAGATAAAGCCCAAAGAAATACATATTACAGCATGGGAGGGAGAGACTCTGATCTTGATAACTAAGGCTTAGTGAAAAAACTATGAGTCCACCAAATTATTGATATATTATGGGCTAGCACTGAGTTGCATGACATACCAAGATAATCACTGAGCAGCGGTTTATATGATATTTGCTAATCAGTATGATCTAATAAAGTAAAAAGTCTTGGAACAATCTGAAACTTGGCACATGTAGCCCTGAGATTCCCCTAAAAACAACCAAATACCAACATTTATGTAGTACTGTAACAACTAAAATAATGTGTTGCATCTCAATAATCAACAAGTAAATACCATGTAAATCATACAAATCTCCTATTCACCTCCCATACATTTCTCCAATATTTCAACTGGTTAGGGGCATTAAACTTGCTATATCTTGGGTTGCTACTTTGCTCTGGTACTGTGTCTCTATTCTTGAGAAAGACTGCCTGGTCTACTTGAAGTTACAAAAGACAGAAAAGTACTACTGCTGTAAAGAACTGTTAAGTGAAATATATTGCATTGGAGTGGGGGCTTTGCCCTTTAAGAAGACCCTTAGAGAAGTAAAAGTTCATATGCTAAGGAGGACATTGTTAGACAAATTCCAACTTATAAAATGTGTACAGAGAAGAAGCTTTGAAGAAATGAGCTATCCCAGCAAGGAGTCCAGATCAATAAGGGGCACTGTAGATGATAGGTATATCCATGCTATGATCCCTATTATTGCCGCATAGAGGAGCTATGTTCATAACTTGTATATACCTGTATCTTGATGACATTATTTCAGTCAAGCAAGTACATGCATTCTGGCAGCAAACTTGCACAAGTCTGTAGCCACATCAAATGAAATGATACACAAGCACATTGTAGCTACCTGCCACCCTAGTTTGGAGTGGTATTTGTGATATACCACTGGTACTATTGGTAGTACCAATGATCCTGAGGCTCTATGAGACACTTATTGAGCTAGCTGCATGTCTACATTAGGTACTAGAAACAGTGGCAGGAGATACATCCAGAGATATTTCAATATGAATTACTACTGTCATCAAGAAAAGTGCTGATGGGGATCTGTTGTGTTGTATTATGATTAGTTTGGGGCTTGTTCTACAATGTAGAGGCTAATCAACAATATACAACAACTTCCAGTATGCTAATACTGAAATAGTTTATTGGGAGTTTGATATACTGATAGAAGATATAACTTTCAATAATTTCCTCAATCTTAGGCTCAAAATATACTGTAGGCAGTGTTTATCACTTCTACAGCAGTGTTCTAACCTTCTGTTGACTATTGGGCTTATTTACTTTTATAGTAACTTTTCCTTATTTGGAAGTCACTTTCCTTTCTGAGTAAATATTTCCTAATATGGAAATTCTGAACTCCCCTTTAACCTAAAGGGGTGTGTTGTAGAAGTCTCTAAAGGGGTCTTTAGACCTAAAGGGGTGTCTTTAGAGTAAAGGGGCCTCTTGTAGTGGTCTCTAAAGTGGACTCTACACTAAAGGGGTGCCTAAAGGGGCTTCTTTAGAGTAAAGGGGTTTCCTAAAGGGGTGTCTAAAGGGGTGTCTAAAGGGGTGTCTTTAGAGTAAAGGGGTTTCTTAGAGAGGACTTTTCCAACAGAAAAGAGGCAGTTTCTTGTAGAACTTCAATTGGATTTTTGTGAGCTTTGCAGTCTCTTTACTGATGTAGTACTGATCAAAGTCAGAATACTCAACAGTGCAAGTGATGCAGGGGAAGTCTTATAACCTTTAAACTTGTAATTGTAGTGTGGAGATTCTGGAAAGAGAGGCTCCCCTTTTATTTTTCAGCTGGGGAAGTCATATATATGAGAATTTTGAAGGATCAGAGTTTTTGGGCAATTGCGCAAGCAATACATGTGATACAAAGCTAAACTTTTGCAGTGGCCCAGATTGGACATAGATGCAGCAACTGTGAAAATATCACGTGATTTGATTGGCTGGTTTGAAAGTTACACGTGATCAAAGTCACCCTAGTAATCCTAGCAATAAGGCATAGTATATATAATAATTGGACTCTTTTGGTCATAACTCCTTGAGTACTGCTTCAAATGAGCTGTAATTTGAAACATGTGTTGGCTACTATGTGTTCTGTGTGACATAATATTCTTGGGTGGAGTGCTTGTCAGGGTCTGGAGTATTTGTTCTTCAAAGTTGGAAATTCTTGATCGTTCACTTGTGTGTAACGATAGCAAAAAGCAAAATAAAGAAATGAGTGCAATATTGGTTTAGAGATATTGTAGTAATGGAATACTTTCCATTACCACAGCTCCTGACCAAGGTAAATACAAATAGTCTTTATATACACTATAGGATATTACATCAAATACTACCAAGGTATGAACTAGTTGCCTTACACCAGTACACATATCACCAGGCATATAGAGCTTGCTGATCATTTATATAAACATGGATGAGATGTTAATCTTCAAATTATAATTATATCAGGCTACTTGCTGCTCCCAGCTACAGACCACAAGAAAGTAATGGTATGTGCCATCAAAATGCTGAGAAAAGTGGCTTTTCAAGGAGTTTAATTTGTTCAAATCTGATCAAGCTTGTGAAAAGGGATAGCTGACTTAAATAGATAACCTATTTGAATGAAACTTCTCAGACTCAAACTTCTCTGGACAGAGGAGACTTCTGAACACTCCCAAGGATCAACAACCTTTTTTATACCATGCATGGTATCCATTTGTTACACAGGTTTCAGGAAACTAATTCCTGTTTGGTTGGGTATGTTGTGCCTTGCAGAACTTTCCAGCATCAACTTAGAATATTCTTAGCTCATTTTGATGTCATTAAGATTGCTATTTGACTACCAGAGCCTTGTGGAACACCATGATTTGTAAGCACTTTGCCAGTGACCAAAGTATATAAGGGAGGCAATCCCTCAACAATTAATCATCAATGCTTTTATCCATATACCAACTTCATGATTAGTGTAATCACTGCTACCTGCTGCTGCCTAAACTTCAAATCCCAGACTGCAGGTCATTCCCAGGAAACTGAGCTGGCAGCCAACTGACTTTGGAGGCACTAGTTGTGAGGAATACTCAGAGTAGGTATCTTTGCATTTTATTCTTTCTCAAGTTTGTTCATGTACAGGTCAGGTTGCTTTTCTGCCTTTGTAACTATTGACAGCTGCTGCATTGTTACCAAGTCCCTGCTGGTGAAGTTTAGAGTTGTTTTGAATTTGGAAGCTTCAGTACATTGTCATCTTAAAAGACACTGTACCCTGCAAATACTTTTGTTAAGATGCCAACTAAGTTTGAGATTGTGGCTCAATAATCCTCCCTTGACATGCTTGTGGCTTTATTCCCCTTCTTATTAGAGAAGAGTCACAACCCAGGTATTCCTAGCAAGCTTTTGCCAGCAATGTTGCACCCGGTAAGCACACCACACACAAAACACTTGATTAGTGTTTGCCATATATCCAATCTACTGGAGCAAAGCTACATCCCCACTTTGTTAATTATAGATAAATTTTGCTCAGGTAAGAGGCAGCAGAAAGCCCGCAAGCACAGCTATTTAATAGTACAGAGTATGCCTGAATATGCTCAGTATCTGAGAGCACTTGCTCTGATCATGTGGCTGATGCTCATCTATACATATTCTGTGATGCAATTAGAGTTCAGACTTTGTATAATCTGATCTGAAGTATCCAATCAACAGTATAGGCTTGTACTTAGTTTTTATCCAACTTCTTCTGCTGTTACTTGTGCTCAACTTTCTTTCCTGCTACTATACCCTAAAGCTTTCTTACCTCAAGGTGTATCTGCATCTTGATTCTCCAAAGTCTGTAGTCCTGTTGCAAGTCTTTATATAAGAATTGTAGAGGAACACAGTGTTTAGTTAGTATTGTATTCACTAAAACTTGACCTGATTTTTATTACGGTTCCAGCAGCCCTTTATATGCAACTAGCCAGATCAATTGCTGACTAATTGAATTTTGAAATGTAATTTGTGGCTGACAACTTATTTGACTGTATCATCATCATCCAATTAGATCCAACTTGATATAACTATTTCTGTTTACTAAGGATCTGCTGAATCTTCTGCTGACTAATGTTACTGATTTGATAGATAACACTGATATACTGATAGGCTAAGCATAAAGCTAATTGCTTGAACTAAAAACTGATCTTACCTAAACATGTAAGCAGTACATCTTATCATTCTCCCCTGCTAAAGTTGACAGGGTTGTCCTGAATCTCTTTTCTTGTAATACCAATATATATAGCTTGGTATTGTCAGTAAGTCTTGCAAGCCTGAGTCTGTCTCTGTGAACCAAATGTTCCAGATATTTTTGTTTTTGTCCACTAGTTGTTAAGTTGCAAATGGACCTTAGACTTGCTCTGTTGGATAGTGCCACATGGAGCCATGAGTGCCAAATGATGCCATAATGCACCAAAGAGGCTGAGTGAGCCTATACTTGGCCACAGGGTGTGAAACATAGCTCTGCATCTTCATGCACAGTGGCCCCTGTGTTTCACCCATTGTGCTGGAGAAAATCCATTTTTTGACCTTTTTTTTGGATCAATGTTGTGCAGGATGAGAAAGATCACAGAAGGACTGAAGACATGCATCTGGTACTCAATTCCCATGGCACTCTGAATCTAGCTCCTGTGGCTTGTATCATGTCACAAAAATGCATGGCACTATCTTGGTCCACTGGTACAATCTGGCACTAGAAGTGCTTTATATAGGTTTTACTTTAGGACTAATATTTAAATATAGTGCCAGATTGTACCAGTGGACCAAGATAGTGCCATGCATTTTTGTGACATGATACAAGCCACAGGAGCTAGATTCAGAGTGCCATGTGTATTGAGTACCAAATGCATGTCTTCAGTCCTTCTGTGCCCATTCATATCCTGCCCAACACTGATCCAGAAAAAAAGGTCAAAAAATGGACTTTCTCCAGCACAGTGGGTGAAACACAGGGGCTGCTTTGCATGAAAATGGATAGTAATGTTTCACACTCTGTGGCCAAGTTTAGGTCTGCTATGCCTTTCTGGCACTCAATGGCACTATTTGGCACTCATGGCTCAATGTGGCACTATCCAACAGAACAAGTCTATTCTCTGATGATCTTGAGTGGTCCCATCCATTGTGACTCAAACTTCTTCCAAGTGTTGTCTCTCATTAATACAAAGTTCCCAACTGCCAATGCTTCTGGTGATATAGTTTTATCAATTCTCTACTTGATCTTTTCTGCACTTTGAGATACTGTGGCCTGTGCCTCTTGACATCTTTGTTCCAGTTGCTGATGTCTACTTGACTGACTGAGCTCATCTTCTAAGGCATCTGTCAGCTTTGGTTGTGTGAGATATCCGGTAATCCTTGGTTTACATCCATACACTAAGTAAAATGGCAATTTTTGGGTGGTGTTGTGCACTCAAACTCTGAAGGCAAAAAGTGCTTGGTCTATATACTCCTCCCATCTACTGAGAGCTCCATTTACTTATGTGGTTAGCATTTTTGCAAACAATTCATCAAGCTGCTCAGTGACCCCATTAATTCTAGCCTGATATGCCAAGGTTTTCAAGAGCTTGATCTACTGCACTTCCAGGTACACTTCCAATGCCTTTGCCATATGGTTTACTCTTGTAACAGATGTAATTTCTACAGGGCATCCAAGCTTCATAAGGGTCTTATGGTAGAAGAAACTTGCAACTTCTTGTTCACTAGCTACAGGTAGAGCTTTGGCCACTGGCCATTCAGTGGCATGGTCAATTGCTACTAGAGTCCATGGATTGCATTTCCTGGTGGTTGGTAGTCTTCTTGTAGAGTCAATTCCCCATCTGTCAAATGGTCTTACAGGCTCCAGCGGAAAGAGTTCAGTGTTTCTTTGTGGTTGGCCTTGGTTGATTTGGCAATTTGGGCTTTTTTTCACTTGCATCTCAATATCTTGTTTCATTCTGGGCTACCATGCTCTGGCTTTTACCAGGCTAAAGGTTACTACAATTCCAAGATGTCCGTATCAATTGTGTAGCTTATGCATTAAAACCAGGAAAGCACCAAAAGGGCAATAGGCAATGGGTCTTCCATTAACAATCTGGTACAGTATTTCATTCTGTACTACAAATTTGCTGGCTTCATCCTTGATTTTCATCTTGATCTCTTCATCCACCTGGTTAGGAGTGCCTTGGTCCTCCAAGTACTTTGGCAATAATCTAGGCCAATCTGATTCATACACTAAGCTGAATTTTGCAACTTGTGCTGGTCTTGATAAGATATCAGCAATTGTGTTGTTTTTCTCACAGCAGAAGGCAATGTCCAAGTCAAATTGTTGGGTGTATTCATTTAATCTTGTCATTTTTCTGCATAGTACCTTCCGAGTAAATATGTACCTGAGTGAGATGTGACCAGCTTTCACGGTGCACTTGAGTCCCTCAATATAGCATCTCCAGGTCTTCAAGCAGTGTATTATTGCAAATATCTCCTCATGTGCTTAGTAGTTCTGTTTTGCTGTGATCAGATTCCTGGATTCAGCAGCAACTGAATAGGGCTTACTTTCATGTTTTTGGCTCAGTACTCCATCAATTGCATAAGCTGAATCATCTGTGCACAGAGTAGCCATTGTTATAAAGTCTGGTATTCTCAAGCTTGGCAGCTTATGTGTATTCTTGAGTGTTGGAAAGACAGGCTCACAGACTATGTCCCACTCTAAGGTGTTATCTTTGTTGAGGATATCAGTTTAAGAGGCCATAGTACTTGCTAAGGACCTGACAAATCTCCAATAATAGAAAACTATACCAGGGAAGTATCTCAGTCCTGATATGCAATGGGGCTGCTTCAGATTCTTGATGACTTTAACCTTCTTGGGGTCTAAGGTCATTCCTGTGCAAGTCACTATGTGTCTCAGGTACTCAACATGTTCCTTCAAGAATTCACACTTTGCTAGCTTGCCATATGGCTTGTTCCCTCTTAGCTTCTTTAGGACCTTTTCCATGTGCACCCAGTGGTCCTCTTGTGTCTTGCTGTATATCAATATGTCATCTAGGTAGATTACCACAAACTTGTCTAAGTACTCCTAAAAGTTGATTTGCATAAGGGTCATGAATGTTGCAGGGGCATTGGTGAGGCTACAGCCCATAACTAGTACTTGTAATGCTCATATCTGATCCAGAATGCTTTCTTAGGAATGTCTACTGGCTTGACCCTAATCTGGTTGTATCCTTTATTGAGGTCAATCTTGCTAAGTATGGTGAGTCCATTGAGTTGGCCCAAATGCTCATCAACCCAAGGTATGGCATACCTATTCTTCATGATAACTAAGTTGAGGGCTCTGTATTCAATGCACATCCTAGGTGTTGATCCATCTTTTTCACAAAAAGCAGTGGTGCTTGCCAAGGTGACTTCTAGGGTCTGATATAGCCTTGCTCCAGTAACTAATCTATTTGTCACTACATCTCTTCCAACTCCAAAGGACTCATTCTGTAAGATGTGTTGCCTACTAGAGGGCTATCTCCTGTGTCAATGGTAAGACCCACATCTCCTACTGGTGGTAAGCTTACAGGTTCATCTAGAAGCACATCCACAGACTCCTTCAAAAAAGCTGGGACCTTCTGGGGTACTGGAGCAGGGGAATCCTCCTATAATACCACCATAAGAAACACCTGGTAATCTTTTAATGTGCATAGAACTTTGTCTTTCCAAGTTCACTTGTTTCACATGCACTGGTTTGACCCAGTAGAAACCCAGTCAGGCAGGTAGGGGCACATAAGTCTGGTTGACTTTTTAGATATGAGTGGCATGAATTCTTCAGTCAATTGATGGATCACAATGGAACAGCCATGTTCTCCCAAGTACAAGGTCAAACTTGCCATTCCCTAATATATAGACCTGTAGGTCCCCTTCATAGTCATTGATCCTCATTCTTACTGGCTGAGTAATACAGTTAATTATATACAAGTCCTCATCAGCTGTTGAAGCTGAAGTGGATTTGGTGGGTTCCAAGTTGATTGCAGCTTTCAGGGCAAACCATACAGACTAGTACTCATGTGATGCTCCCAAGTCAATCATGAGCTAGGCTGGTACTCTGTTAATTGCTCCATTCAAATATAATAGCTTCCCTGTGTTTGGGGTAGTTTGGGAGATGCATTCTACTGTCATGCGGAAAGTCCATTCTGAGTCTTCTTCAAGCTCACCTTCCATGTTACTATACTCAAGGGCTTCAATGTGGCTGAAGGTTCTTGTTGACTGGTGTCCATTTCTCCTCTGAGTGCAGTACTTTGCAACATGTCCTTGCTGGTGGCAAATGAGGCAAAGTGTTTCCTTCTTACATTGTTCTGGTGTGGAACTCTTCTGAATAACATATATTTCCATTGGCAGTGCTTCTGATTGACTTCTTTAATAGTGATTAAAGCCTCTCCAATTACTTATTGTGGGCTCTCCAACTTGAAACATAGCTGAGTTATAGCCAATGGCAAACATGATGGCTTCTTCAATAGTCTGAGGTATTTGATAATTCTTTTCCTTACAAGTTCTTTCATTCAACTAATCAATAAAGTAATCAGTTTAATCAAAGGGATCCATTATTTCAATTTATCCAAGTAGACACCTACACTTAGCAGTATTTTCTTGAACTATTCCTCTCTGTCTGAGGGTATTCAACCTCCCTCTTTGTAGTGTTTGATGTTGGGAAGTTTCAAAGACATCTTCAATTTCCAACATGAACTCATTACATGTTGAGATAGTGGAGCATCCCATCATAGTGGCAGACCTGATTGTATTGTGATACCATTATATTGCTGCATTTTGCCAGGTTGCATCAAATTTCTCCTTTACAGGGAAGATATTTGTATTGTTCTGTATGCTGGTGGAAGTCATCTTCAGATTAGATTAAGGCTATAAGGGCCCACAACCTGTTGCAATCAAGAAGTGTTTTGAATATAAGGAACTTAGCAAAAGATAGTGAAAGTAGTTGAGCTGTTGTTTATTCATAAAGTAATACAACTGTCAGACTATACAAGGAGGGTTGCTCAACATTCAGGTGCATTATATAACAGCTTTATGATTAGTGCATAATCTTTGGTAAATGGGCTACCTTGATCTTAACTATAGGAAATAATCATAGAATCATATATCTGAAGAAAGTGGCAAACTTAGGGCTGTAAATTGACTCTACATTGACACATTTAGTCCAGAATTGCTGCATTGACTTTTTGCTTCTGAATGATACTGTTAAAATAATTAGGTGTCCACCTATTTATTGATGCATTATGAACTAGCACTTAGTCAAAGTGACATATATCCAAATATCAACTTAGAAATTAGTTTGTAAGAAATTTATATTTATTAGAAATTAGTGAAGTACAGAATTTTAGGAAAATTTAAAACTTGTCCAAATGAGCTGAAACTTGCACATGTACTCCTGAGACTTCCCTAATAATAAGCAAAGAGCCACATCTATGTAGTTTTGCAATAAGTATAAATACTGTGTTGCAACTCAGTAAATCACAAGTGAATATCATGTATATCTTTTAATTCACCATTTCACGTCCAATATATCTCTCTAATGTTTCAACTGGTTGAGAATCTCCCTGATGTACCTAGACTTTGTAGAAATATTGGACTTTTTTGTATTATTCAGCAGCCAAAGTTTACTTTACTGTTCTGAACTAATCTTGGCCACTGATTGATTAACTTATAGCCCTTACTTTGCCACTTTCCTCACATCTATGATCCCATGATTGTTCCCCTATAATTGAGATCCTACTTGGACTTTTATGAAACAATATATACTAACCCTAAAACTGTTATAGAATGCTCCTAAAGGTTGAGAAACCCTTCTTACTTGATGTTACCGTTCTATTACTCCTGCAAAGGTATAAATACTGGGCTTCTTTATCAGTAAACAAACAGTTCTTCTACAATCACTATTTCTTCATAAGTTCCTATTAGCCAAATCACTCTCTAAGTTGCATCAAACTTATGAACACAGTTTTTGTGGCAAATATGTCATATTCAACTCCAACTCCAAGAGGATGGCTCAAGTTTGCAAAATACTTCATCCCAAACTTGCTTAACAGGACACTTTTGCAAGCTGAAGTGCCTCCTGGTAACTGGTAGCTAATATTGTGTCATCCACTTAAAGTTCAAGGATGATTATCCCCTTTTTAAGCTGTTTCCCATGTACACTGTGACATGCAGTAACAGAAAAGAGCCCATTTATCTGCTAGATATGTGCTAATCTTTTTACATTGTGCTCTAGGTGTATGCTTGAGCTCATAATGCAATATTCAAAGTCTGCAAATCTTTTAGGGACATTTTGGAATGGTAAAGCCTTCTGGTAGCTCCATATACTTAGTTTCTTACTCATATTCATGTCAATAGATGGTTTTGACAACCATTTTTACATTGAAGCACCTTCATTTCACACCTAGTATGTGTCCTAGCCATGTTCATGAAGTGCTTGGTGTTACCTAAAGCCTCACCCATTGTCTTTAGGAAGCACACCTATGGTATCACCTATTGTATCATCAAGAAATGTCACAGAGTATCTCTTGGCACACAAATTGTTGTAATATTGGACTATTTGGTATCATTCAGCTGCTAAAAGCTTACTCAGCACCTCTGAACTAGTCTTGGTCACTGTAGGACTTCCCTACAGCTCAAACTTCACCACTTTCTTCAGACCTATGATCTCCTGATTATTTCCCTATAGTCAAGATTCAATTTAGCCCTTTTACCAATCATTATGCACCAACTCTGAAACTGTTGCAGAATGCTCCTGAGTATTGAAAACCTCTCATCACTCAGTGTTATAGGTGTATTTCTTCCAACAAGGTATATATAATAAGCTTCTTTACAAACAAACAACAATTCAACTATTATCACTATTTCTTGATAAGTTCCTTGTATGCAAATTACAACCTAAGTGCATAATAAGCAATATCTTGGTGGTATTAGTGCCTCCTGAGCTCTTGAATAATTACCTAGCTTGTTTGCTAAATAAACATGACAGAGTACACTCATTTTGAGCAGATTTGACTAATATAGTCCTGAAACAATTCAATTTTCATGAATATGCTCATTTTCCATTCCCCAATGTGTCCTTGCCTCCTATATCACATCTTCAAGTTGGATAAATCAGTTTGAGCAATATATGAAACACTCAGGTAATATAACCTGCTTAGTAACTATATATATATATTGTAGTCTCTGATTTCCCAGGTTAATAACAGTTCATTTTCACATGACACTATGCAGCTCAGGCAAGTAAAAATAAAGCACAGTCACTGGCTAGCTGCTTTACTAGCTGCTAGTTGGTTCTCAGCTATTCCATGCATAAGAGTATGTGAATCAGTATTGCTATCTTTCCCCAGAGTTATCACTTGTGCTTAGCTGTATAGATCTGCTAGTAGTAACTTACCGCACATTGTTATCTCCCGGATCAACCTTTCTTACAGGAAGGGTCTTTAAGCTGCTGAACCACTTCATGATACTTCAGATTTAAGACTTGTTTCATTGTGCTGTTGATCATGGTGCCAGAAAGTGCTGTATATTTTGTTATTAATTTGATATTTTAGGGTCATATGCATGTCAATTTTGATCCCAAATTGGCACTGTATGGCACCATCTGGCACTCTGTGGCATGATCAGGCACCATCTGGCATGCTATGGCACTATTGGGCACTATGAGCAGCTGGAATGATGGAACAAGTCTATACTATTATACTTCAGATTTAACACAACATTTAGCACTACCATGACTTACGCTCACTTGTACAGTTACAAATAATTGAGCATCTGTACTTATGTTATGATATACTTCTTGAGTATTTAGATTAGCTGAGTTCTTAGTAAAGTTAATTAGTTCTAATCTGAGCCTCTCAATATATTTGTGTTATCTTTCAGATCAATAACATTAGTCAGCAGATGAGTCAGCAGATCTTTATCAGACAGATATAGTTATACTAAGCAAGATGTAATTGGGTGAAGATGATGCAATCAAGTAGGTCATCTGCCACAACCTGTATTGTGAAATGAAATCTGTCAGCAATTGATCTAGCAAATTATTTCTAAGGAGCAGTTGGAACCTCAATAAAAATCAGGTCAAGTTTTTGTAAATACAGTACTAGCTAAACTCCTCTTTCCTCTACAACTCTTATATAAAGGCTTGTAACATTGGTAGCAGCAATAATCAGAAACCTCCCTCCTGAAGAAAGAAGAAACTTCCTTCAAGATGTCAGAAAATGAACAATGGAAGAATGCTATGCAGCAAGTCTTGGCCCAACAGCAACAGTTACCTCAGATCCTCAGCTAGCAGCAACAATGTATGACTGGCATGGCCCAAAACCAGCAAAGCCCTGTCAAGAGCAACATTAGTGAAAAGGTCAACTTGCACTATGGTGTAATCAATAAAAATCTAGGAACTTGGCTCTCTGAGATTGCAGCAGCTTTCAAGGCCAAAGCAATTTCTCCAGAAAGCAAGTTACATCAGGCAGCAACTTACCTGGTAGAAGCAGCTTTACAGTAGCATCACAACAAGATAAGGTCAGCCACTATGATGGGATGCTCTGCTATCTCTACCTGGGAGGAGTCTGTGTTTAAAATTCAAGATGCTTTTGAGCCTCCATGTCTGCCAACACTAATACGAAGAAAGCTGAAGACTCTCAGACAGAACAGAATGGTTCAAGAATACATATATGAGTATAGATGTATAATTGGAAAAATTGAAAGAATGGACCTACTTGATCAAGTTGAATGCTTTACTGATTGGTTGAAAGAAAGAACTTGCAAAGAAGAAGATTATCAAAGACCTCATACTATTGAAGAGGCCATGATGATTACCATGCACTTTGACTCAGCTATGTTTGGAATTGGGAAGCCCAAAAGACTAATTAGAGAGACAATAATCACTATAAATGTGTTACAAGTCTTAATGCATAAGTTGTAGGGCAATAGAGGGTTTAGCTTGTATTGTGCTCACCAAAACTTGACCTGATTTTTATTGAGGTTCCTGCTGCACTTTGTGTACATTTTACCAGAGTATTTACTGATTTGATAGATAACACTAATGTACCTATAGGCTAAATATTAAACTACCTGATTTGACTAAAAACTGATTCAAATTAAAAATTCAAGCAGTACATCATAATGTTCTCCCCTACCAAAGTTGAGATGGTTCTCCTGAGCTTGTTATCTTGTGATACCAATATCTTAATGGTTCAGTATTGTCAGCAAGTCTTGCAAACTTGAGTCTGTCTTTATAACTGAATCTTCCTGCAAATTCCAATGCTCTTCCACCAGTTGGTAAGTTGCCAATGGACATTCTCTGATGAGCCTGAAAGGTCCTATCCATTGTGGCTCAAACTTCTTGGAATTGCTATTTCTCAGCAATACAGAGTTCCCAACTGTCAATGCCTCCGGTGCTATAGTCTTATCATATCTCTGCTTCATCTTTTCCGCATACTGAGATTGATTGGCCTGTGCCTCTTGACAGCTTTGTTCCAGTTGCTGGTGCTTACTTGGATGCCTGAGCTCATCTTTCATGGTGTCTATGAGCTTTGGTTATGTGAGATCTCCTGGAATCCTTGGTTCAAATGCATGCACTAAGTAAAATAGGGAATGTTGGGTGATGTTGTGTACTCTCACTTTGCATGCAAAGGGTGCTTAGTCTACATGTGCATCCCATCTACTGACAGCTTCATATAAATACTTGGTCAGCATTTTTCCAAATAAATCATTAAACCCCTTGGTGACTCCATTAGTTCTAGGGTGATATACCAAGTTTTTAAAGTGCTTGATCCTCTGCTTTGCCAAGTAAGCCTCCAATAGCTTGGCCAGAAAGCTTGCTCTCTATTCAATAAAATCTCTTACTCAACTTGTTTCTTCAAGAATTCTCAATTTGCTAGCTTGCCATATAGCTTGTTCTCTCTTAGCTTATGCAAGTACTTTTCAATGTGTACCAAGTGTTCCTCTTCTGTTTTGCTCTATAGCAATATGTTGTTACAGGGTACTTATTCTTTGCAGTAACTGAGTTGAGGGCTCTGTAGTCAATGTACATCCTGAGTGTTCTATCCTTCTCTTAACTATGAGTTCTATTGCTCCCCATGGTGACTTGCTGGGACTGCTATAGCCTTGCTCCAATAATAGGACTTTTTGTCTCTTTGTCTTTTCCAACTTCAATGGACTTAACTATGCATTGTGTCTTACTCATTGGGGGGCTATCTCCTGTGTCAATGGCATGATCTATGTCTCTGACTGATGGTAAACCTCTAAGTTCATCTGGAAACACAAGTGAGTATTCCTTCAAAAGAGTTTGGACCTCCTGGTGTGCTGGTGTAGAGGAATTTTTCTGTAATACCATCATGAGGAACATTTGAGTACATTATCTAAGTGCCCCCCCAAACTGTGTCTTGCTAAGTTCACTTGTTTCAGACACAACGCAATTGACCAACTTAAACTTCAGTCTGGCAGGTAATGGGTCATAGGTATTGTTGCCCTCCTGACTCTGAACTCTTTCAATTGGTCCAAGTAGACATCTATTTTCATACATGTACTCTTGAACCATTCCTTTTTGTCTGAGTGTCTTCAGCTTCCTTCTTTGTAGTATTTGCTGATAAGGGGGTTCAAAAGCATTGTGAATTTCCAGCACAAACTCATCCCAAGTAGAGATAGTAGCTCATCCCATCATGGAGCTGGCCTGATCTTGTGTGGCACCACTGTAAAGCCACCTCTGTAAAGTAGAAAGTTGCGTAACATAATTTTCTCTGGGGAAATTCCCTTAGCCTTAACAGCTTTTTCAAACTGGCAGAGCCAGGTTCCCAGGTTTCCATTTACTCTGCGATAGTACTGGTTGACCTTAACACAAGAGTTGCTGTTGATAGGGTTTTGCTGGCTCAGGGCCATGATAGTCATTCCCTGTTGCTGCTGGCTAAGAATCTGTAGTAACTGTGGCTGCATATTATTCTTCCATTGTAGATTCTCTAACATCTTGAGGAAAACTTCTTCTTTCTTGAGGGGGGAGGTTTCTGATTATTGCTGCTACCAATGTTACAAGTCTTAATATAGGAGTTTCAAGTAATTGCAAGTTTAGTTAGTATTGCATTTGTTAGAACTTGAAATGATCTTTATTGAGGTTCCAGCAGCTACTCATATAGAGTTTGTCAGATCAATTGCTGACCAATTGTATTTCATAATGTAAGTTGTGGCTGATGACTCATGTAATTACACCATTGTCACCCAATGAGATCCAACTAAATATATCAATTTCTGTGTGGTAAGGATTTGCTGATTCATATGCTGACCAATACTACTGATTTAGTAGACAACACTGATATATTGAGAAGCTAAATATAAAACTAATTTATTTGACTAAATTGGTCTAACTTAAACATTCAAGCAGTGGATCATAACATATGTTTGCCTCAGGAGCATCATATGAGCATATGCCAGAGCAATTTGCCCTGTAAGCTGAAATCAACTTCAAGCCCACCAAATCAACTTCAGTTACAACAGCTGATGAGGACTCTTATGCAAATAACCTTATTACGCAGCCAGTAAGAATGAAGATCAATGACTATGAAGAGGACCCACAGGCCTCCATATATGAGAACAGCAAGTTTGTTCTTGTACTGGGAAGCTTGGCTATTCTGTGGTAATCTATCAATCACTGCATAACCCATGCCATGCAGATCCAAAAAGGCAACCAAACTTATGAGCTCCTACCTGCCAGACTGGACTTCAACTTGGCCAATTCCAGTGTGTGTGAAACAAGTAGCTTAACAATACACAGATCTGTGGAGCACTTAGAGAAGGTATGTTTTTCATATATACACTACTGGAGGATCTCTGTACTCCAGTACCTCAGAAGGTCCAGACTCTTTTGAAGGAATTTTCAGATGTGTTTCCAGAAGAGCTTGTTAGCCTACCATCCAATAGAGACATGAATCATACCATTGACACAGGAAATAGCCCTCTAGTAAGCAAGATACCTTACAGAATGAGTACAGTAGAGTTGAAGAGACAAAGAGACAAATAGATCAGTTACTGGAGCAAGGGTACATCAAGCTCAGCAAGTCACCTTGGGGAGCACCAGTTCCTTGTGTGAAGAAGAAGGATGCAATACTTTAGATGTGCTTGGACTGCAGGGTCAACAACTCATTTACTGTGAAGAATAAGTACCCCATACCTTGGATTGATCAGCTTTTGGACCAACTCAATGCAGCAACCATATTCAGCAAGATTGACCTCAACTATGGATACAACCAGTTTAGTGTGAAACTAGAAGACATCCTTGAGACTGCATTCAGAACCAGATATGCACACTACAAGTACTTAGCTGTGAGTTTTGGCCCACCAATGCCCTTGCAATAATTGTGACCTTGATGCAAGCCATCTTCCATCATTACTTAAACAAGTTTGAGGTAATTTACCTAGATGACTTATTGATATACAGCAAGGCAGAAGAGGACAACTGGGTACTCATTGAAAAGGTCTTAAAGAAGCTATGAGAGAACAAGCTATATGGCAAGCTAGCAAAGTGTGAATTTGTAAAGGAACATGTTGAATACCAGGGACATACATTGACTAGCACAGGAGCAACCCTGGACCCCAGGAAGGTTGTAGTCATCAGGAATCTGAAGCAGCCCCATTGCATATTAGTACTCATATTGTTCCTTGAAATGGCTTCCTATTATTGGAGATTTGTCAAGTCCTTTGCAAGTATTGCAGCCCTTTAACTAAAATCTCAAGAGAGATGACACCCTGAAGTGGGACATAGCCTGTGAGACTGTCTTTCCGACTCTTAGATATGAACTTGCTAAGCCACCAAGCTTAAGAATCCCAGACTTCAGAAAAGAGTTTACTCTGTGCACAGATGCTTCAGATTATGCTACTGGTGGAATACCAAGGCAGGAATATAAGGGAATGCACTACCCAGTTGCTTCTAAGTTCAAGAAACTGGACTCAACAGAACAAAACTATCCAGTGCATGAGAAGGGGATGCTTGCCACAATACAATAGACTTGTTCCATTGAACTGTGCTAGGGTACACTGCACAATTAACCATTTCTAAGAACAATTGGGTGCAATATTGTAGCTACCAGTAGCCAGGATTGCTCTTGGACATTTTGCACCATGTGGGACAGTCCTGTGCATTATGGCATGGTTTGACACAATGAGGTTGGCACAGATGATTGCACCAACTGCTAATGGTTGCATTACATGCACAATTGGATACCACTATTATGGTAAACAAACTCAGGTATTTGGATATGTTTGTTTAATGTAAATGGAAGTAAATGTGTATCACACTACTGTTACAAGTCTTGATATAAGAGTTGTAGAGGAATAGGGAGTTTAGCTAGTATTGTATTCACTAAAACTTGAACTGATTTCTATTGAGGTTCTAGCAGCTCCTTATATACATTTTGCCAGATCAATTGCTGACTAATTGTATTTCCTAATGTAGGTTGTGGCTGATGACTCATTTGATTGCATCATCAGCACCCAATAAGATCCTACTTAATATATCTATTTCTGTCTGATAAGGATCTGCTGATTCATTTGCTGACTAATGCTACTGATTTCATAGATAATACTGATATACTGATAACCTAAGCATATACTAATTGATTTGACTAAAAATTGATCTAACTTAAACATTTAAGCGGCAGATCATAACATTCTCCCCTACTAAAGTTGAAAGGGTTCTCCTGAATCTCTTTTCTTGTGATACCAATATCTTGATGGTTCTGTATTATCAGCAAGTCTTGCAAGCTTGAGTCTGTCCCTATGCACTAAGTCTTCCTGGATATTGCCTTGTTTGTCCACCAATTGGTAAGTTGCAAATGGACATTCTCTGATGATCTTGAATGGTCCTGTCCATTGTGGCTCAAACTTCTTCCAAGTGTTGATTCTTAGCAATACAAAGTTCCCAACTGTCAATGCTTCTGGTGCTATAGTCTTATCAAATCTCTGCTTCATCTTTTCTGTACTTTGAGATACTTTGGTCTGTGCCTCTTGATGTCTTTGTTCCAGTTGCTGGTGTCTACTTGGCTGACTAAGTTCATCTTCTAAGGCATCTGTAAGCTTGGGTTGTGTGAGATCTCCTGGAATCCTTGGTTCACATCCATACACTAAGTAAAGTGGTGATTGCTGGGTGGTGTTGTGTACTCTGACTCTGCATGCAAAGTGTGCTTGGTCTATATACTCATCCCATCTACTGACTATTCCATTTGCATACTTAGTCAGCATTTTTCTAAATAATCCATTAAACCGCTCAGTGACTCCATTAGTTCTGGGGTGATATGCCAAGGTTTTCAAGTGTCTGATCTGCTGCATTTCCAGGTAAGCCTCTAATGTCTTTGCCATAAAGTTTGCTCCTCTATCAGATATGATCTCCACAGGGCATCCAAACTTCATCAGAATCTCATGGTAAATGAAACTTACAACTTCTTGTTCACTGGCTATTGGTACAGCTTTAGCAACTGGCCATTTAGTGGCATGGTCAATTGCTACTAGGATCCAACAGTTGCATTTCCTGGTAGTTGGCAGTCTTCCAATAAAGTCAACTCCCCATCTCTCAAATGTTCTTACAGGCTCCAAAGGGAAGAGTTTGGCAATTCTTTGTGGCTGGCCTTGATTGATTTGGCAGTTTGGGCATGTTTTCACTAGCTTCTCAATATCTTGTTTCATTCTGGGCCACCATGCTCTGGCTTTCACAAGGCTATAGATTCCTTCAATCCCAAGATGTCCATATCCATTGTGTAACTTATGTATTAAATCCAGGCAAGCAACATAAGGACAATAGGCAATAGGGCTTCCATCAACAATTTGGTAGAGTGTTTCATCCTGTACAACAAATTTGCTGGCTTCATCCCGGATTATCTTCTTTATCTCTTCATCCACCTCATTAGGAATGGCTTGGTCCTCCAAGTACTTTGGTAATAGGCTATGCCAATCTGATTCATGCACCATGTTGAGTTGTGCAACTTGATCTAATCTTGATAAGGCATCAGCAACTGTGTTGTTTTTTCCAGGGCAGTAGACAATCTCCAGGTCAAGTTGCTGAATGTATTCACTCCATCTTGTCATTCTTCTAGAGAGTACCTTCTGAGTAAATATATACTTGAGGGAGGCATGATCAGTCTTCACAATGCATTTGACTCCTTCAATATAGCATCTCCATGTCTTCAAACAGTGTATTAGAGCAAGCATCTCCTTCTCTTGGACTGGATAGTTTTGTTCTGCTGAGTTCAGTTTCTTGGATTCAAAGGCAACAGGGTAGTCCTTTCCCTTGTATTCTTGGCTCAGCACTCCACCAATTGCATAATCTGAAGCATCTGTGCACAGAGTGAACTCTTTTCTGAAGTCTGGTATTCTTAAGCTTGGCAGCTTAGCAAGTCCATTCTTGAGTGTCCGGAAGGCAGTCTCACAAGCTATGCCCCACTTGTAGGCATTGTCTTTCTTGAGGATATCAGTTAAAGGGGCTGTAATACTTGCAAAAGACTTGACAAATCTCCAATAACAGGAGACCATTCCAAGGAATGATCTGAGTTCTGATATGCTATGGGGCTGCTTCAAATTCTTGGTAACTTCAACCTTCTTAGGGTCTAAGGTCACTCCTGTGCTGGTCACTATGTGTCCCAGGTATTCAACATGTTCCTTGAAGAATGCACACTTGGCTAGCTTGCCATATAGCTTGTTCTCTCTTAGTTTCTTCAAGACCTTTTCAATGTGCATCACATGATCCTCTTCTGTCTTGCTGTATATCAATATGTCATCCAGGTAGATAATCACAAACTTGTCTAAGTACTCCTGAATGACAGTCTGCATCAGCGTCATGAATGTTGCACGGGCATTAGTGAGGCCAAAACTCATGACTAAGTACTTGTAATGTCCATATCTGGTCCTAAATGCTGTCTTAGGAATATCTTCTGGTTTCACCCTAATTTGGTTGTATCCTGACATGAGGTCAATCTTACTGAAAATAGTAGCTCAATTAAGTTGGTCCAAAAGCTCATCAATCCAAGGTATGGGATACTTATTCTTGACGGTAACTGAGTTCAGGGCTCTGTAGTCAATGCACATCCTAAGTGTTCCATCCTTCCTTTTCACAAAAAGCACTGGTGCTCCCAAGGTGACTTGCTGGGTCTGATGCATCCTTGCTCCAATAGCTGATCAATTTGTCTCTTCATTTCCTCCAATTCCAATGGACTCATTCTGTAAGGTGTCTTGCTCACTGGAGTGCTATCTCCTGTGTCAATGGCATGATCCACATCTCTGACTGGTGGTAGGCTCACAAGCTCATCTGGAAACATGTCTGAATATTTCTTCAAGAGAGTCTGGACCTGATGGGGTGCTGGGGTAGAGGAATCCTCCTGTAAAACCGCCATGAGGAACATCTGAGTACCTTTTCTAAGCACTCTACAGAACTGGGTCTTGCTAAGTTCACTTGTCTCACACACACTGGAATTGACCAAGTTGAAATCCAGCCTGGCAGGTAATAGCTCAAAGGTCTTGTTGTCTTTTTGAATCTGAGTAGCATGGGTTCTCCAGTTGATTGATGGATTACAACAAAATAGCCAGGTTTTTCCAAGTACAAAGTCAAACTTGCAGTTCCCAAATATATAGGCCGGTAGGTCTTCTTCAAAGTCACTGATCTTCATTCTTACTGGCTGGGTAATACGGTTGATTATGTAAGAGTTCCCATCAGCTGTGGAGACTGAAGTTGATTTGGTAGGTTTGGAGTTGATTCCTGCTTTCAGAGCAAATTTGTCTGACATGTACTCATGCAATGCTCCTGAGTCAATCATGATCTTGGCAGGTACTCCATTGATTACTCCATTCAAGTATAATAGCTCTCCTGAGTTTGAGGTCATCTGGGATAGGTATTCTTGTGTCATGTGGAAGGTGAGTTCCGAGTCTTCTTCAAGCTCATCTTCCACATTACTGTGTTCATAGGACTCAATATGGTTGAAGGTTCTTGTTGGCTGGTGTCCATTTCTTTTCTGAGGGCAGTACTTTGCAATATGTCCCTGCTGGTGGCAATTGAAGCAAAGTTCTTTCTTCTTACATTCTTCTGAGGTAGGATTCTTCTGCATAGCGTCTATTTCCATTAGTACTGCTTCTGACTGTCTTCTTTCATAATGATTGTAGCCTTTCTGATTAGTCACTGTAGGCTTCCCAACTCCAAACATAGCTGAGTCATAGTCAATGGCAATCTTGATGGCTTCTTCAATAGTCTGAGGTCTTCAGTAATTCACTTCCTTGCAAGTTCTTTCTTTCAACCCATCAATAAAGTATTCAACTTGATCCAAGGGGTCCATTCTTTCAATTTGTCCAAGTAGACATCTGTACTCATAGATGTATTCTTGAACCATTCCTTTCTGTCTGAGTGTCTTTAACTTCCTTCTTAGTAGTGTCTGCTGGTATGGAGGTTCAAAAGCATCCTGAATTTCCAACACAAACTGATCCCAGGTAGAGATTGTAGAGCATCCCATCATAGTGGCTGACCTGATCTTGTTGTGGTACCATTGTAAGGCTGCATCTGCCAAATAAAAAGCTGCCTAATGCAACTTGCTTTCTGGAGCAATTCCTTTAGCATTAAAAGCTTCTTCAATCTGAAAGAGCCAAGTTCCCAGGTTTTAATTGACTCCGCCATGGTACCGGTTGACCTTCACACTAGAGTTGCTCTTGACAGGGCTTTGCTGGCTCTGAGCCATGGTAGTCATTCCTTGTTGCTGTTGGCTGAGGATCAGGAGTAAATGTTGCTGTTGGGCCAGGATTTGCTGCATGGCATTCTTCCATTCTTGATTGTCTGACATCTTGAGGGTGGTGTCTTTGTTCTTCAGGAGGGAGGTTTCTGGTTATTGCTGCTACCAATGTTACAAGTCTTAGTATAAGAGTTGTAGAGGAATAGGGAGTTTAGCTAGTATTGTATTCACTAAAACTTGAACTGATTTTTATTGAGGTTCCAGGAGCTCCTTATATACATTTTGCCAGATCAATTGCTGACTAATTGTATTTCCTAATGTAGGTTGTGGCTGATGACTCATTTGATTGCATCATCAGCACCCAATAAGATCCTACTTAATATATCTATTTCTGTCTGATAAGGATCTGCTGATTCATTTGCTGACTAATGCTACTGATTTCATAGATAATACTGATATACTGATAACCTAAACATATACTAATTGATTTGACTAAAAATTGATCTAACTTAAACATTCAAGCAGCAGATCATAACAATACAAACTACACCAATGCTTACCATTTTGGCTACCATCACTCCAATTGGATAGTATATCAGTGCTTAATTGGTCCAAAAGTATCCTGAAGCTGTCAGCCCCTAATTGGCTCTTTGACCAATACACAGGCTACCTGATTTGCATGCAAATATCCCACTTTGCCCATTCAGCAAGTAATTCCCTGATCCTGGTGATTGGATAAAGTGTCATAGCTAGTATGCAACCAATCAGATAGGTGCAAAACAGATCAAATGGCTGCACTGGTGTTACAGATGATGTATATATATGCAGGGTGTTTATTTATGGGGGTTCTGGCTCAAATTTGAAATGACCTGGATTTTATTTATATCAAAAATTCAGTGATCACAGATTTGCAATGGCTTGAGTTGGATTGCCAAAAGAAATGTGTTGATTGGATCATGACCAACAGTTGCAATTCAATGCAATTGTATAATTGTCTCCTAGGTTTTTTTCACATAGAGATTACTGCTGAAGCATTTGGTGGTCATTCACTTTGTACACCTAAACTATTTCCTTGTTGACTATTGTCTTGGCTGCTTGTGTATTTGTAGTCAGTGTTTTACCTTCTAGTTGATGAGTGCAATGCTGCAGCTTGCCTGTGCTTAATTGCTCCAGATGATGCTACTGAGCTGGCCTGCAGTACTACACACTGACGTGTTCTTTTACTTGCCAAAGGCTCCAGTGGTTGAAGCACTTCATGTGGGTCATCATCAGTCAGTTCACCAGAAGTAAGCGGCTGATGATCAGGTGTAATGACATGTGCAGGCTTGATATGATGCACTGGCATGGGCCTTGGCTGAGTTCAATATGATGCTGCCTGTTGATGCAACTTTGCCTGCTCCAATGGACTTGTCTCTAAATGAGCAGTTTGGCAAGTTCCGGTGGTTTTGATCTGAAGCGTGCTTGTTGACCCAACACATGCTGACTCAATGTGGGGTGCTCTTGCAACAGTTGTTGGCTTAGTATGGACTGACATGCGCCAGCATGCTGAAGCTGCAAAGGATGGTAAGGAATCCAGCAAGGCAGGCTTGTGCAATCTGGAAGCTATTGCTTGCAATATATATTCTTGCTCTTGAAGCTTACCTTCTAATTCCTCATGTTATTCACATACGCTCTGTCTGATACTTTGGAACTGTGGCCTGGATGAGTCTTATGTATATTGCTCTTAGAAGCCACTTAGCTCTACTAATATATCACATAGTACATCTGTCATTTGAGGCAAAAGCTCATCAAAAATCTCTTTGTTTCCCAAAATTTGAGCACAAATGGATGTGTCTTGCCTGTACTGAGCAAATTGCACCAAAATTGTACCCATGCAGCTTCTGCCACAGATCCCATAACTCTGAGCTCATTCTTAATTTCAACACTTGTGTTGTTATATATTGTTCTACATACATCTGCTGGCTTCTGGATGTAGAACTCATGACACAGCTTTCTACTCAGATTCTTCCATCTCTGTCAACTCTCTGATGTATCTAGTTCTGCTAGATTTATGGCAGCACCCAAGTATTTGAATTAAGGCTCATTGGAGATACTTGAGCCATACTAAAATCACTTGGCAAGAACTTGAACAGATCCAGCATTGACTTCTCTGGTCCAAACCATGCTTGTGAGCTGTGGAATTGGTTTTGCCTGGGATGTACTAAATATCCGTTGAGACTTAGAATAGGGATCAAAATAATAGATTTTGGTACTTAAACAGTAGTGTATTGACACCAACCTGGCCTTAAATGAAATATATATGGAAATTAATTTGTTTGTTGTAGTTTCCATATAATTTTTTTGATGCATTTTAGATAGCATTGACATGGATTGGATCACATCAATCACAGATTTTCTATTTAACTATAGACTTGTGAGTAAAGCATCAATAAAAATATCAAATCATTGTCTGAGGATGATTTTTACAACACAATGATGGGATACATGGCAATTGATGCAGACTTAATCATAATGCATGGAAAATCAGATAAATAAAGCTCATTGTGCCAAATCAATTCAACTCACCACAGCCCAATCACCCACCAACCTTAATGCAACTTAATCATCTGAATAGTCTTTTCTCATCAATCCCATCACTACCACTTGATTTTCTTTTCACACACTTAAGGTGATCTATGCCAAGTGCTGTGGACCATCTACCCTAATCTACTCAAGGGGATCCCAGCTAAGCTTCTCTGCTATTATAAGAGCTATTATCCCATAAGGTTTCATCCTACCATTCATGGCAACAAAAGTCCTATAAGCTTTCATTACTGGCAGACAGCAATGGAGACCCTTCTTGCAGAGGGTATAAATGACACAGAGCAAGCTGGGAATAGTAGGCTCAGCAACTCTAATAGACTTACATATCTTGGGGTGTTCAGCAGCAGGTTCCATATAAAGAGTAATTGGAATACCTTCCCAGTGAGGATTAGTAGCATTCTGCAGGGCAGAGGCACTGTGTGAAGTTTCAAGCACTGTCTGACATTGAGGGTAACATCATCTGGCTTAGTGGGCCATGTACTGGAGGTAAGCACTGCAAAGCACTTTGGGAAGAGAATCAACCAGCATTCAGTACAGGGGAGAAATGTATAGCAGACTTTGCTTTTATAGGGGTGGATTGTCAGTGATAAGGATGTATTACAGCTTAAAGAAAGCCAAGGAATGGTGTGCTTAGCAGAAAGCAGAAGCTCTAAAATCAGATATTTAATCACTTCTGAGTGAGGGTAGAGCATACATTTGGATATGTGAGAAATTCAGCATATTGGCAGGTAAATACAGAAGAGGGTCATATATAGGAGAAAACAGCAGAATATGTAAAATAGTTACCATATTTATTAGTGCACATTATATTCATACAAGAAGACATCCACTGAGAGAAGTGTGTCTGGAGAGTCATGAAGAGTATTTAAGGCAAGGAAAGCACTGCTCTCAGCAACATTGGTAAGATTGAGTAAAATTACCAATATCTATATTCTACTGCTGGCAATATGGTTGAAATTATAGTTCCAGATAGTGTCTTAGATTGCCAGATTGACCATCAAAGATCATCGCAGCATGTCACTTTCAACTTACCAATTAATGAACAAACATGAAAATGTCTGGGAAGATTCAGTTTGTAGTGACAGACTCAAGCTTCCAAGACTTACTGACAATACTGAACCATCAAGATTTTGGCATCACAAGAAAAGAGATTCAGGAGGACCCTCTCAACTTTTGTAGGGAAGAATGTTTTGATATAATGCTTGAATGTTTAAGTTGTTGTAAGAGTCTTGGAGATATTGGAAGTGATTGGGAGAACAAGTGGATTATGTGGTTTTCACTTAATGATTTATTGATTGTAAAAGTAGTATTTATACTTTTACCAAGTCTTGGCATAACAAACACACATAATAGGTTAAGGAAGGTCCCAAGAACATGTGTGCAAAGTTTGGGGCTGTTTGGACAACTTTGAGAATTTTCATGTTCTGGGTACCTGGTATTTTGGTGAAAATATTCTAAGTAAATCCCGACAAGGAATTTGGTCAGTATTCTCTAGGATTTGAAGGTAATGATCTAAGTGACTAAGTTAGGTGAATATTTAGGTGGAATTACGAATTTTTTACAACATAAGTTGGATCACTTTTTAGTCAAATCAATTAGTTTGATATTAAGCCTATCAGTATATCAGCAATATCTATCAAATCAGTAGTATTAGTCAGCAGATGAATCAGCAGATTCTCATCAGACAGAAATAGATATATTAAATAAGATCTAATTAGGTGAAGATGATGCAATCAAGTGGATCATCAACTACAACCTACGTTAGGAAATAAAATTAGTCAGGAATTGATCTGGCAAAATATAAATCAGGAGCTGCTGGAACCCCAATAAAATCCGCTCAAGTTTTAGTAAATACAAAACTAGCTCAACTACCTATTCCTCTAGAACTTTCATATCAGTACTTGTAACAAAACAAAGAAGTTGAGGAAATTCTGAGGCTTGTCCAAATGAGCTCAAGTTTGGCAAATGTGCTCCTGAGAGTCCCCTAACAGTGATCAAGTGGTAAAATTTGCATATATCTGCAGTACATATAAATACTGTGCTGCAACTAAATGAAGCAACAAATAAATATCATGTAAATCTTTTAATTCTTCATTTCACTCTAACATATCTCTCTATATTTCAACACTTCCCTTGAGACCATTCCTTTGCAGGAAAGATGATTGTGCTATTCTCTATGCTGGTAGAAGTCATCTCTAGAATGCATTCAAATAATTGGGGCTCATAACCTGCTGCAAGTTAAGAAGTGTTTTAAATAAAAGGAACTATTGTGAAAAAGTGAAAATAGGTCCACTGTTGTTTACTCATGAAGAAACTCAGTACTTATATCTTTGTTGAGGTAATGGAACTATAACACTCAGTTAGGAAAGCTTCTGAATAGTCAGGAACATTCTGCATCAGTTTCAGGGTCACCCTATGAAAAATAATTTGGTCCTGAAGGAGGATTCAGTCCAGATCAGCCGTTGAGATCCCATCAGCAGACCACAATAATACCAGTAGCTTTGAATTAATGACCATCTAAACAATCACATGACAAGATCACAATGGCATTTACAGGTTCAGATGAAGGTTCAGGTTAACCAGTTACTAGAGCATGAATACATCAGACCCAGCAAGCTGATGCAACTTAATAAGTGTTTTGGAAATTATCAAAAAAAGTGATAATAGTTGTGCTGTTGTCTATGCATAACGAAGAATACTATTTATACCTTTGTAGAGGTAATACAATTCTAACACTAAGTTAGGAGAGTTTCTCAAATTCAGGCTCTCAGTGATTGTTTGAGACCATATAGTGACTTTTTAAGCTTGCAGACCAAATGGGGGTTATCTTAGTCAACAAACCCATCAGGCTGGTCCATATACATGCCCCATCAAGTTCTCCATTCAAAAATGCAGCTTTTACATCCATTTGATGAATAAAAAACTTATATTTGGCTGTAATAGCCAATATTAATCCAATGGAATTAAACTTGGCTACCAGTGCAAAGGTCCCAGTATAGTCAAGTCCTTTTGTTTGAGAGTACCCTTTGGCTACAAATCTTGCTTTGTACTTGGCAACTGTACCATCAGCCTTGTATTTTGTCCTGAAGACCCATCTGCATCCAATTGATTTATGGTTGATTGGTAATTTGACTAAGTCCCAAGTTTGATTTTCCATCAGGGCCTGATATTCCTCAGTCATTGCATATCTGCAGAACTTTGTCTGAGGGCTATTCAGGGCCTCTTTTACAGTCTGGGGTTCATCAATGTGGACTGAATAGGCATAGGCTAAGTTTGTACCGTCATTGCTATAGTAATTTGGGCTATTTCTTGTCCAATTGGATCTCCGGGCATTTGATACTGGAATGATCACTTCTGGGATATTCCTGGGCACTGACTCTGGCTGAACCATGGTTGTAGAGTCCTCTGGAGTGAAAAAATTTTTATTGTTTTGCTCTGATTCAATCCTGATAATTGGTGGACTTGAGATCAACTTTTTGTCATCATCTGATGTCATTTTTTGTGAAAATTTTGAATTTTCATCAAACAGTACATCCCTGGACTTGATCAGCTTCTTTGCTTCTGCATTGTAGAGTCTGTATGCGTTACTCTCATTGCAGTAGCACAAAAATATGCATCTTACGCTTTTTGGCTCAAATTTTGACTGATTTCTGGCCAGTTGTTTGGCATATGCTGTACACCCAAATATTCTTAGATACTCTTCACTTGGTCTGTATCCATACCATGCTTCAAATGGAGTAGAATCACAAAGTACTCTGTTATAACTTCTATTTTTAAGGTATACAGCAGTGGCAACTGATTCTATCCAAAAATCATAGGATGATTTTTGATCATGGATCATAGATCTTGCCATATCAATTATTGATCTGTTAGCTTGTTCTGCTACTCCATTTTTCTGTGGGGAGTATGGTACAGTAGTCTCTTGCTTTATCCCATGAATTTTGCAGAAGTGGATGAAGAGTTTTGAGGTATATTCTCCACCATTGTCAGAGTGTATTTTCTTGATTTTTTCACCAGTTTCTCTCTCCAGCATGGATTTAAACTCCCTAAGCTTAGACAGAGCTTTTTCTTTTCTCTCCATGAAGTAGACCCATGTGTATATTGTATAATCATCAATAAAAGTGATTAAATACTTCATCCCTCCTAAGGATAAATTTTGCATAGGTCCACACAGATCTGGGTGAATTAGATCTAATTTTTTCTTAGTTTTGATTAACCCAGAGCTCTTGAACGGTTGTCTGGCTTGTCTCCCATATATGCAGGCTTCACAGTGCTCCAAATTAGCTGGGGGATCAATTTTCACTCCAGAAATTAGCTGATCTTTGATCATTTTGCGCAAATAATCAAAATTGATGTGCCCAAATCTCCTGTGCCAACGCATTGGTGTTTCTTCATTGAAGTTACTTATATTGGCTTCCAAATATGATGGAATATAAGTCAATTAGTATAGGTTCTGATCTCTGATACCCAAAGCAATATGGGCGCCATTTTGATCAGTGATCTTGCATCCTGAATTGTCAAAGCTGAAATTGAGTCCTTCTGCAGTGGCCTTGCTTACAGATAGTAGGTTCTTGGCTATTTCTGGTACATAGAGTACTTCTTTGAAAGTCAGTGTATGGCTTCCTTCACTGCTTCTTAGGTTTACTTGGATAGATCCTTCTCCCACTGCATCAAGTGTTCTATTGTCACCAATGAAAACCTTCTTAATTGAAATTTCTTAATATTGGGTAAAGAGTTCTTTTTGGTGTGTAAAGTGTTGAGATGCTCCAGAGTCAATATATCACGTCTGAGAATCCTTGTTTGTGGTCATATTTAGTGCAGATATTAATAGTCTATCTTTGGTTATTACAGCATTTCCATATTTGGGCTTCTTTTGCTGATTATCTTTCTTTTTGAGACACCAGTCTGATGTGTGTCCTTTCCTTTTGCAGTAGTTACAAGACAGGTTGCTGTTGCCTTTGTAGGGTCTTGGGTACCCCCTTTGTTGGTTATTGTTGCTCATTAAAGCATTTTCTTCTTCCTTCTTATTAGCGTTTGATTTTCTTAATTCTTCATCCAGGAGCCTTCCATATACATAATTTAAGGTCAAATCTTCAGTTCTGCACTCTAGGGCTGATACAAGGCCCTGAAGCTCATCTGTCAGGCTATTCAGGATGGTAACTAACACATCCTTATCAGTAGTTGGTATGCCCACAGATTCCATCTCATCTACCAGCAGGGTAATTCTGTTAAGTAGATTTTTCATTTCTTCTCCTGGCAGCATCTTTGTAGTAAAGAATTTTTGTCTTAGATACATTTTCTTGGCAGCTGAACATGACTGGTAGGTGTCTTCTAGTGCCTTCCAGGCATTCTTTGCCGTTTTTGCTCTTGAGCATTGAATTAGCAATTTGTCCTTGACATTAGGGCAAATGCAGCTAAATGCAATTTGTTCTTTCTTCTGGTACTTTGAGGCTTCCTCTCCCACAATTTTAGGAGGGCATTCTTCTCCCATGACAATATCCCAAAGGCCTCTTTCTTGTAGCAGCATCTTCATCTTCACATTCCACACTTGGTAGTTAGATCCATCCAACTTTTCAGCAGAGGGAAAATTTCCAGTAATAGCAGTAGTAGACATTGCAGAGAGTGACAGCTTAGGGCTCATAACCTGTTGTAAGAGTCTTGGAGATATTGGAAGTGATTAAGAGGACAAGTATATTATGTGGCTTTCACTTAATGATTTATTGAATGTAAAAGTAGTATTTATACTTTTACCTGGTGTTGGCATAGCAAACACACATAATAGGTTAAGGAAGGTCCCAAGAACATGTGTGCAAAGTTTGGGGCTGTTTGGACAACTTTGAAAATTTTCATGTTCTGGGTACCTGGTATTTTGGTGAAAATATTCCAAGTAAATCCCAACAAGGAATTTTGGTCAGTATTCTCTAGGATTTGAAGGTGATGATCAAAGAGACTAAGTTAGGTGAACATTTAGGTGGAAATACAAGCTTTTACAACAACCTCTACTCAAGAAGCACTCAGTAAATAGTTGTGAAGGACCTGGCAGTGATAAAAACATGCAGCTACCTCAGGAGCCCATCACAGCATGGGTTGAGAGCTTGAAACAAGCAGGAAAGAAGCATCAGGTTGCCTGCAAAGTGCCAGCAGGGGACAAGCAGGCCAAAACAAATGCATCAAAGCAGCATTTAGCAAGGAGAAAACATAGCTCAATACAAGAAGCACTCAGACAAAGTAGCAGTGAAAGACCTGGCAGTGATAAAGGAAAAGGTAAAGGGGAAAAAGTCAACCCAAGCAAGATACAGGGAAGTGTAAGAGAAAAGCTGCAGTTCTTGCCAATTAGCACCATTAGCCTGGAACAGACTGAATCCCATCATAGCCAAGAAGAATGACCAACAAGAAAACAACTGTTTTCTTAAGAGTTGGAAGTGCTGCCAGTTGAGCTACACTTCAGTGAGGTATATAAGTTTGCAGAGAAAGACAATTTGTCTACCACAGCCTCTATGTCCTCCATTGTTGACAGAGTGGAGATCCCACTGATAGACAAGGTAGCAATGTCAAGAACTCAAAAGGTGATCACAGTGCCTGTGGTGGAATTTTGGAACATTGATAGGCACACCAAGAGGTTGCAGTACTTCTTCATGAGCAGCGCTCAAGAAATTGCACTTGAATATTGGAAGGACCTATTAGCCTTGTTCCATTGTATAGTGCCACATTGAGCCATGAGTGCCAAATGAGGCCATAATGTGTTAGGGAGGCTAAGTGAGCCTATACTTGGCCACAAAATGTGAAGCATAGCTCTGCATCTTTGTGCAAAGCAGCCCTGTGTTTCACCCCTTGTGCTGGAGAAAATCTATTTTTTGACCTTTTCTTAGATCAGTGTTGTGCAGGATGCATAAGAGCACAAATGGATTGAAGATATGTATCTGGCACCTAATATCCATGGCACTCTAAATCTAGCTCCTGAGGCTTGTAACATGTTGCAAAAATGCACGGCACTATCTTGGTCCACTGGTACTATCTGGCACTATAAGTGGTTTGTATAGATCTTACTTTAGGGCTAATAATTAAATATGGTGCCAGATAGTACCAGTGGACCAAGATAGTGCCATGCATTTTTGTGACATGTTACAAGCCACAGGAGCTAGATTTAGAGTGCCATGGATATTAGGTGCCAGATACATATCTTCAATCCATTTGTGCTCTTATGCATCCTGCACAACACTGATCTAAAAAAAAGGTCAAAAAGTGGTTTTTCTCCTGCACAATGGGTGAAACACAGGGGCTGCTTTGCACAAAGATGCAGAGCTATGCTTCACACTCTGTGGCCAAGTATAGGCTCACTTGGCCTCTCTGACCCACTATGGCATCATTTGGCACTCTTGGCTCAATGTGACACTATACAATGGAACAAGTTTATTACAAAGACTGGCAGATGGGGAGCTAGACCTTGTAGTGCTAGCTGAAGGCCAAGACATATGGGAACCAGTGAATGAACAAAGGTATAAAGCCATATGGTTCCTGCCAAAGTTGTGGAAACAGAGCATTACAGCAGAAATACTTATTAAGTGGTGGATGTTAATGGGGTTACTTGTTGAGTGTGATGCTGTGCTTAATGTTAGTGTAGGGTATAGGGACTTGTATAGGTCAATACACATGGCAATTGAGGTACAACTGAAGTTTCAATGGAAATAAATCAACTTGTATGCATGCAAAAAAAAGGAAATGGTTGAGTCAGGTAGTAAGGGGTGCAAAAAAGAGGCATAGCTAATCAATGCTCACAAATGTAGGAGGTGATAGAGTGTCTGGGATCAGAAAGTGAGAAAATTGGCAGAGAACCAATCAGAAGTCAATTTTGTGGTGTTGAGATGAAATATTTCAACTAAGTTTTATATGATATCAGGGGTGCAATTATTTTTTGATGGTCTTTGCATGGTTCTATGATGGGATTATCATAATAATTTCTCATAGAGTAGTTTGTTGTTGACTACAGGGGAATAATCACAGGAAGATAGAGATGAAATAGAGGGCAAAGTTGGGGCTGTAAATCAGTCCCACAGCAGCTGAGACTAGTCCTGAATTGCAAAGTAATTTTTTAACTGTTGAATGATACCAAATAATCCAATATGCTGTAACTTAGTAGAGATTCTCATTACCTACTTGATTAAGAGCCTGAGGAGTCTGCATTATTACCTTCAGTGGGAACACTGTCAACATGGCCTTTTTTGGATGTAGCCCTTCTTGTTGCACTGAATATCAAAGCAGGCTGTTGCAAAATGCTCTTCTGCTTCCATGTGTGTTGGGTTTGCACTGGAACAATGCAATTTTGTTTGATTGTTTTGGCAGCATATATATGGAAGCTAGTCATACCAAAGGGGAAATATCATTTTGATATGTGTGTTTTTGCAGCCACAACTGTATCTATAATATTCATGGTAGGGGGTTATCATTGAATCTTTCATGCATATAGGCATACTGTCTCTTAAGGTATTGTTTCACCCTGTGCAAATAGTATGGTTCTGCAGGTGGACCCAATCTATGTCTACTGTCAGGATCCAAGAATGAGGCTGTCATAATATCAGCAGCCTGGAATCCTCAACCCTCTGAACAGTCTTGTGGCAGGATTGTGATGGCAATTTGCTGTCCTCACTTCTAAATTTCAGGCAGTAACTTGGTGGTGTCTTTTGATGGAACATACGTAGCATTCAGGTAGCTCTAATGTAGTCAGCATTTATTTCAACAGCTATAACTGGCTAATACTTGCATTTGCCTTGAATGGTAAAGACTTGACAGTGCTTTCATAGTCTTGATGTAGACCCCTACTGACATTATGATAGTATGGCAACCTATAGCTGGCTCTGTATAGTGCTACAATACCTGTTTACCAAATGGTATTTTATTTTTCTACCTCTCCTTGCACCTTTCATTTATTTCACTACATAATCATGCCTCTTGATTTGCTTATTTACTGCTACCATGGGTATTCCACAGGTAGATTGAGTCAGTTAAAGCTATGGCCTCCTGCTGGCAAACATGCAACTGACACAATTTCATCCCCTTAACTTACAGCTTTTCAATGTGATACTTGCCAAGTTGCCAAGTAGTGTCTAGTACACCAACACCTCAAGGCCAGCATACTATGGGACTATTGGGAACTCAAGGCCAAGCCAAATGTGCTTGACTTGCTCCATGAGCATTATCCTGGACTTAAACAGGCAAATGGTTTTTGGGCCAGCAGTGGTATGCTAAGAAAGTATCTCAAGAGTATCAGAAACTACTGAAGGCATAAGAACAAGGGTGCCATGGCTAAAAACCAGCAGCTCCTTAAAGAGCTTGTTACATGCAGGGCTGAAAGCTCCATACAAGTGGCAAAAAAATGTTGGGTTGCCAGAAGATTGCCATTAATGGCAAGCATGCAGAAACAGATGCATCAGTGCAGCATTGATAAAGGAAAAAACATAGCTCAATATAAGAAGCACTCAGTCAAAGTAGCAGTGAAGGACCTTGCAGTGGTAAAAACCTGCAGCTTTCTCAGGAGCCTGTCAAAAACAGGGCTAAATGCTCAAATCAAGTGGCAAAGAAATGTCAGGTTGCCAGGAGAGTGCCATTCAGAGACACATGTATCAGTGCAGCATTTAGCATAGTTCTATACAAGAAGCACTCAGTTACAGTGGCAGTGAAGGAGCTGAGTGCAATGCAGTCCTATGGCTTTCTCAGCAGCCTGTCACAAGCAGGACTGAAAGTTCTAAATGTGTGGCAAAGAAATGTCAGGTTGCTGGGAGAGGGATGGCAAGGGACAAGCAGGCAAAAATGAATGCACCTATGCAGCATTCTTCAAGGAGGAAATGTGGTACAATTCAAGAAGCACTATGTCAAAGTAGTATTAGAAAACCTGACAGTGATAAAGGTACAGGTTAAGAGAGAGTGTCTACCCAAGCCAGAGACAGGGATTCATGAGAGAAAGCTGCAGCTCTCACCAATTAACACTGTCAGCCCAGAACAGGATGAATACCATTAAGCCAAGAAGAGTTACCAACAAGAAAACAGCCGTTTTCTCAAGAGCCAAAAGTGCAGTCAGTTGAGCTACACTCCAGTGAGGTAGATGAGCTTGCAGAGAAAAGCAGATTGTCTACCACTGCCTTCATGTCCTCCATTGAAAACAGAGTGGAGATCCCACTGACAGACAAAGCAACAGCATCAAAAGCTTAAAGACTATCACAATGCCTACAGAGTGAATTCTGGAATATTAATACTCACACCAAGAGGCTGCAGCACTCCTTCTAGAGCAGGCTCAAGAAAATGAACTTGAACATTGCATGACTTATTGCAAAGACTGGCAAATGAGGTTCTAGACCTTGCAGTGCCGGCTGAAGACCAGGACATATGGGAATCAGTGAATGAAGAGTGGCACAAAGTTTTAGGGTTTGCGCCAAAGTCATGGAAAAAGGGTGTTGCAGTAGAAATGCTTATTGAATGGTGGATTTAAATGGAATACTTGATGAGTGTGGGGCTGGGCTTAGTATTAGTGTTGGGTATAGGGACTTATATAGGTCAGTATCATTGGCAATTGAAGTACAAATGAAGCTTCAATGGAAATAAACCAAATTGTATGCATAAAAAGTAAGAGAATTGGGTGAGTTAGGTAGTAAGGACTATGGAAAAGAGGCAGTAGCCAATCAATTGACACAAATGTAGGAGGTTACTTCTTGTCTGTGATCAGAAAGTGAGAGAGCTGGCAGAGAATTAATTAAAGGCCACTTTTCTATTGTTGCAACAAAGAATTTTGACTAAGTTTTTTGTAAAATCTAGTGTTCAATGATTATTTATGGGCTTTCTGCAGTGTTCAGATAGGATCAATACCTCTTGGTGATGGGATTTTCATTTTGTGACAGCCTTTTGATGAGACTTTCACAATTATTTCTCATGGGGGTGCTTACCTAATTTGAATATGATTGAATATCACAAAGTTGTGTAACACATGGTATATCCAATGCTAGTGACTAATCACAATGAGCAATACATGGGATAATACTGATAATATTGGCAGAGAATGGGATAATTCTGATCAAGTTAAATATCAGCAGGCTTGCTATAACTACTATGTAAATAAACTTGTCTTTGAGAGGTATGTCTACCCCACTACAACACCACTCACTAACGGCAGGTATACTGTGGGACCATCAGAAACTAATGGCCAAGCTATGCACACTTGACTTGCTGCATGAGCATTATCCTAGACGGAAACAAGAAAATGGATTATGGGCCAGCATCAGTATACTGAGACAGTTTCTCAAGATTGGTGGTAATCATCACAGGCAGAAGAACATGGGTGCCATGGCTGAAAATCAGTGGCTTTCTCAAAAGCTTTTCACAATTGGGATTTAAAGCTCCAAACAAAAGAGTGCAGGCAAGCAATAAGCAGGAATAAATAGATGCACCAGTGCAGCATTTATCAAAGAGAAACATGGTACATTGCAATAATTACTCAGTTCAAGCATCAGCAATTGGCCTGTCAGTGATAAAAGTAAATGGAAAGGAAAAAAGTCTACCCAAGTCAGAGACACAGAAGCATGAGAAAATAGGTGCAGTTTTCACCAATTAATGCTGTCAACTTAAAGCTGTCTGAATCCTATACTAGCAAGGAAGAATTATCAGTCAGACAACAGCTGATTCAGTAGAGTTGAAACACAGCCTGCTCAGCTGCACTCTAGTGAGGCAGATGAGTTTGTAGAGAAAGGCACCATGTCTGCTACAGCCACTATGTTCTCCTTGTAGACAGAAATGCTATGCTTTAAAATGCTAGCTGAAGACTAATATGTGTGGGAACTTGTGAATGAACAAAGGCATAAGGCTGTAGGGCTCATATATATTCTAGGAGAATATAATATCAACTAGCACTCATGTCAAGCTTTGTAATCAGCTACTTGCTGCTTCTGTAAAGAATTACAACTAAATATATGAAGAAAAAGTGTCAGTCAAGTACTAGCAAAAACTAGTTGAATACCAGCAGATTAATAGATGTATCCCAAGTGTGAATCACTTCATAGGGGCCCAGAACTATCCAAATAACAAATTTGCCACAAAGAATAAACAACAAGACAAAAGCTATCTTCTCAAATTATGGAAGCTTCACAATATGCAACACACTGCATTGAGCTTGATAAGCTATCAGAGAGGGCATTACTGTTACCATTGCCCCCATGTTAACTATTGCACAGAGTGAAAATTCTACTGTTGAGCAATGCAGCCACATTCAGAAATTTGATGTTTATCAAGAAGTGTACTGCAGAACCATGAAACAGTAATATGCACACCAAGTGATTGCACACTACTTCAACAGCAGTGTGGAAGAAAGTGCACTTGAATATTGCAAGAATCTACTTCAAAGACTTGTCAATGAGAAGTTAGACCTTGCACTGATGCAAATGTAGTAGAAAGATACAAGGCAAGATTTGTTGCCAAAGTATACTCTGAAGCAAAATTACTGGACTACACCAAGACCTTGGCACTGGTAGCAAAGATTACTTTAGTCAGATTAAGATTGGCAATTGCAGCTTTTGTGAGCTTATCTCTGTTACATAACATGTTTTTCTCTAAACATACAAGAAATTCCAAAGGTGAGGTAAAGTATATAAGATAACCTGTATGATGAAAAGGATAGCATTTACTTGTGCATCAACATATATCACTTTTCTAGCTGTTAGAACAGCATAACAAGCACTAAGAGGTGCCAGTGCTTCTTCAAGAATGGTACCAATGATTACACACTGGATTAGAGCCATTACAAATTGCAAAGTTTGATAGATAAGGTGCTAGACCATGCATTGTTGGTTGAACACCAGGATATATCAGGGCTAGTGAGCTGACAACAGCATAAGCCACAGGGTTGCTGCTAATTGAGTCAAAAGCAATAGTAAAGGTAGAGTCACTTATTTGATGGTGGATTCTGATGAAATTACTAATTAGGTGTGGCATTGGGATCAATATTGGTGTTGTGTGTAGCTGCTTGTGTAGTCCAGCAGAATCAAAAGTTGTGTTATGTCTGTAGTCTTAATGAAAATAAACCAATTGGTATGCATTATACATATCAGCACCAGTAGAGTCAGTAAATTTGGGGTGTGAGCAAGTGGTAATAGCCAATCAATGTATTGAACATAAGAGAGAATTGAGTATCTGGGCTTAGGATGTCAGAGAAAAAGGTGGAGAACAGACCAGAAGCAATTCAGGGGCTATTTGGGTGAGAAATTCTGACTAGGTTTGTTTGAAATTCAAGGTGCAACTTTTTCAATGATTCTTTCAAAGGTTCCTAGCAGTGCCAATAGCTCTTGGTCATGAGATTTCAGTTTTGTGATGGTCATTTTGACAGGATCATGACAGCTATTTTTCACAGGGTATATGCTTGGCTTGCTATATATCTCTCCCCTCTACCAAATTTAGGATAATCTCTGACTCAGTGTGCTCTGTCATACCTACTTTCAGCAATGGGCCCACTAAGCCAGAAGGTATTACTCTAAATGACCAATAGTGTATGAAACTTTGCAGCAGTGAGCCTTGTATTTGCCTGGGTAAAAGTGTCTTGTGCTCCTGACAAAGTTCTCTGCAAGGCTAGCAAGCTTTCATGTATATGCTGGATTGAATACCATATAACTAGTCAGTCAGATATCCTCTGCTAGCAATCTACACTGAAGATGCATTTGGAGCAGTATTTCAGAATAACCAGCACAATAAGTCTTAACTACTACACCTACATTAGCCACTTGAAAATCTCTGATTCAGAAGCAAATATGGTTGTGAAGTTTTTGTGCCTAATCTACTGATATAATGGTGTGCCCAAAGAGTAAGAGTAACAGCCAAATATCCCATGGCTCTATTTTATTGAAGGCACTGCAAGAGTACAAACCAAAGGAAAAGTTCCACCAAAGGCAGTGGACCAGACAGGCTTCACTAATGGTATCTTCATCCCATATATCACAAGTTCTGATTTATGCAATAGGCTTTTGTAGGGACCATCATAAGCATTTCAACTATATCTTGTTTTGGTAAATACCTAATGCATGGGGACACAGCATGGGTTTGTAGACAGAACAACATGTCAGTGCATCCTTGGGATCTGGAGAATTCATCCCACACCATGCCAAATTGAGATCTACCAAACAAACAGGGTGAGCCCGTTCACCACCAATGGCGTCATGAATGAATGTCGTGGAGACGGCGGAAGCGGGAAATTCCGGTCAACGGAGTCCCAATGTTGGGCACCGAGTGTTACGGGGATCAAAGCCTCAACAAATCCAATGGTGAAGGCAGCCTATGTGAATGATTCGCACCGCCACCACCTCGTGAGCCAATCGGTTGGGTCAAGGTGAATCCATCAAGGTATGAGCTCGAAATCGATAGCCAACACAATCACCCTCCTTCCAATGATGGTCTTCCCCGCGGGATCAAGCAACCGGGATGGCGGTGGCGGAGGGTAAAGTTGGTCTTGCGGTTTATTTGGACAAAAATGTGGACAAAAATTTGGACAAAGATCTATAGCTTACAGAATACATGAGCAGATGGAATGTACCGATGTCAGCGTTTCTTGGTTGATAGTGGATCCCGGAGATCGATATGGTTGGAACACAAGATCGAGACGAATATCAGAGCCAGGTGGGGGAGAAGCAGGACGAAGGCGGTGATGTAGGTGGTTTTCAGGACAGTCGCGCTAAACCGATAGTACTTGCCGAGGCAACCGGGCAACAGGCTACGCAGGAAACACTTGTTGGAGGGGGCCGGGCGATCCAAAGGGCTTCGGAAGCCACAACAATGCAGCTGGATGGGTTGAATGAGTAGGTCGATGAAATCAGGTGGACTGTGACTTACGTTGTTCTGGAGGAGCAGTCGCTGGTCATTTGTGAGGCCCCGCCATTGTGTCCCGAGCTTGGACCGAAGATTCCAGAGCGACTCCTTGTAGGCAAGATACCCTATCGACGCAGTGAGGGCCAAGAGCGGCCAAAGGATGACCGCACACACGGTTAGAACTCTTCGGTTGTTCTTTAAGGCCCCATAGAATGCCACAAGGGAGTTGAGGATGGTGAGAATACTGGCGATAGTGGCTATGATCAGGATGCGTTTGAAGCCAACCGTGATCACCTCCGCCCGAAGATACCCTCGGAACCAGGTTAGCAGGCAGCCTAGGAGCATGGTTAAGCCAATACAAAACATCTGGAAAGCGTTTAATCGGGATGCTAAGATGAAACCGGTGGGCAACACGTACCATTCCGTAAGTGCATAGCAGTAGCCATTTGGATCTGGTCCATCTCCGCGGGGCACTGCTGTGGTCAACATGTGCATCATTAGGGATTTTTTCGAAGGTGGTCGGTTGGTGAGGCAATGTGGACTCGTGTACCAAAGTGTCGGTCAAAGAGTCGGATGTACGAGCCTCGCGGCGATGGAATACATGGGCCATAGAAGTAGAAACTCGAAGAGCGAGGCCGATCTGCAGAACTGTGCTACCTGGCGATCTTTTATTCCTAGCAGAAGGCCAGCCCATCCCAGACTAGCTAACAATAGCCAATCTCCCAGGATTCTACCCGATGATTGATCCCCACATTTGAACTATTTAATTAACTGTCTCAATAACGCCAATCGGTGGCCGAGTCACATGACCCGAGGAGCGGCGACTCCACGCAGCTCGCAGTGTGTAGCGCATGACGTACAGCCGGTGAATGATAATTCTCCACGACCTTCCGCATGATGGGGAGACGCTTGGCTGTGTAAACAGAGCCCGTCCACCATTTCAACCTGTTGATGCATAGCCCTCGTTTTCCCTTACCTCCTACGTGTATCGTGTATCGTTTCAATCCTATAATTAGCGCATTGGATCAATATATCGGACATTCAAGCCAATCCATTAGTTGCCAAACGTCGCTCGCGGCCGTAAATAAATCAGCGAGTTCTCATTGGGATGCCAAGATATATAAGCACCTGGGAATCCAGCGAACCCGTAGTTTATTTTCGTCCCCCAAGTCCGTAGTTTAATTTCATCTCCCGAGTCCAGAGTTTAATCTCATCATGACCACTGCTATCTATAGTGATTTTCGCGGACAGGGGCATGCCGCCACTGGCCATTGGAACGATCCCAGCGATGCCATCTTCAAGAAAACCTCCCCAACCGAGGAGAGGGAACTGGAGGAGCAAGCTTTGCTGCAACACTTGCAGGAGTATCTCTCGTTTTGTAAGGAGCAAAACGTATGTGCCATTCGTGACCTCTATAGCGAGTACCGTTCAGCGGATTCATTATCTGTTTGTAGCCCACGCAGCGACGCATGCTTCTGGATACTGAGAAGCGGTTGGAAGTCCTGTTCGAGAGGCTGAAGAGTGGCTCCATGAGCACTTATCTCCTCGCGCAGCTTGAGGTCATGGTCAAAGGTAAGGGTTCGATCGGCCGGTACATCCCAACCCATCCCCATCTCACAGAATATTATAGCTATCGAGGGGAGCGATTTTGCCAAGGCGCAGAGCGTGCACGTTGAATTGATGACCACGGAGTTCGACTCGGAAGGGAAGTGGCTGGTCGGATTGAAGCGTCTGCTGGATCTATACCAAAAATCCAAACCCACCTCCGAATGAGCCTATTTGTTTATACCGTTCACTATGGAACCAATCTATTTATGCCGTTCACTATGGATGCCAACTTGGTGATAATACTTGTAATTTAACGTCCGCTCAGTAGTTTCCTCAATAAATCATCATCCAGAAAATCGTGGCATTGAGTAGTCAGTCTAGGTTGGCCATGATAGGCATGATTGATCCCAGCGATGCGAAGCGCATCTCGATCCCAATTGGACACAATTCCCATACGTACCAAGTTTATTGGATCTTGAGAGGGATAATTTAGGCCGCCAGTGAGCGAAAGGGTTCTTTGATTAGTAAAGCGTTCTCTGACACATTCTTCGCACATCATGCAGATGCTTACCAAGGTTTGCTGGGTTTGTCGATAGCGTGGTAGTTTTTGTGCTGTGTGGCTAAACCTTTCTTTCCTTCGCTTGCCGAACCCCAGTTCGAATCCAAAAGCAACCGTGTGAAGGGACTCAGCTTTCACCCCAAAAGACCTTGGATTCTCTCCGCACTACACAATGGTTCAGTTCAGCTATGGGATTATCGAATGGGAACCTTAATCGAGCGGTTCGAAGAGCACGATGGTCAGCACTAGTTTTCTCTTGAAGTTTCAGCCCTGCTGGGGTGTTTCGCCGAGCAGGGCAATCCCGAAGCCAACGATACCTTTATTAACCACCTTGACCTTTCCCTTGCCTTAACCTTTACCAACACCCCCTCGCAGGCCCGGTTCGTGGAGTGTCCTTTCATCCGACCCAGCCCTTGTTCGTCTCCGGCGGCGATGACACGAAGATCAAAGTGTGGAACTTGAAAACCAGACGCTGCATGTTCACCCTCACCGGGCATTTGGATTACGTCCGAACCGTGTTTTTCCACCACGAGCATCCTTGGATCATCAGTGCTTCGGATGACCAGACCATTCGCATTTGGAACTGGCAATCCCGTTCGTGTATAGCGGTCTTGACCGGGCATAACCATTACGTCATGTGCGCACAGTTCCACCCCAAGGAGAACTTGATTGCCTCGGCTAGTTTGGACCAAACGGTCCGAGTGTGGGATATCTCAGGTACATGTTCCAGAGCACCCGTCCGCTGCTCACGGTGATCAGCGCTCTAACCCAGGATTCGTCACAGGACTATGCAAGAAGAACTCTGGACCCGGCTCCTCGTTTGAGAATTCCATGGGTCGCCCTGCTCCCCAGGATGCCTTTGGAAACACGGACGCGGTGGTGAAATTCGTGCTTGAAGGGCATGACCGCGGCGTCAATTGGGTTTCGTTTCATGAGGACCAACCTTTAATCGTCTCCAGCGGAGACGACAGACAGGTTAAGCTCTGGAGATATAACGGTTTGTTCGTTCAGATCTCGCTTATTAGAGCAGCCAGGCTGACCAACGGATACAGATGCTAGAGCCTGGGAAGTCGATACCTGCCGTGGTCACCTGAACAATGTATCTAGCGTAGTGTTCCATCCTCGCCAGGAGCTGATGGTTTCTAACGGCGAAGACAAATCGATTCGTGTGTGGGACATGACGAAAAGAACCTTGGTCCAGACATTCAGAAGGGAGCATGATCGTTTCTGGATCCTCTGCGCCCACCCAGAGTTGAATCTCTTTGCTGCAGGTAATGTTGCCTACCCCGCGAGCCCACCCTCACCCGACAACCTAACATCCGCTACGTCTAGGCCACGACAATGGGCTGATCGTATTCAAGTTGGAAAGAGAGCGCCCAGCCTACTCGATCCATCAGAACTCGCTCTTCTTCGTGCGCGAAAATCAAATCCACCTCTACGATTTCACCAAGACCACCGACACCCCAGTGGTCTCCTTCACCCGATCCAACAATTTCGTCTCCCCACGCACACTCTCGTACAATCCTGCCGAGCACGCCGTCCTCATAACCACGGTGAGTGAGCCTCGGGTATGCCCTTTGTGACCCAATCTGATGCACTTCCGGCTTCTAGGTTAGCAACGACAATTGCGTTTACGAGTTGTTCAATCTCCCGAGAGACAACCTCGGAGGAGAGCCGCTCAAAGCCGAGCCCAAACGCGGGAACGGATCTTCGGCAATCTTCGTCGCACGTAACCGATTTGCCGTTCTCGACAAGTCAACCCAGGTAAGACTGCAGTCCGTACGCACTACCAAGACCCAGCCTCATCCCTAACCGCCCTGCCCTTCTCAAGACAATCAACATCAAGGATCTGTCTAACGCGACACCAAAACCATCACCCCACCTACCACGGTGGTCGACCTGTTCCCTGCCCCTGGCGGGAATCTCTTGCTGACCACCCCCACCGGCGTCATCCTCTACGACGTTCAGCAGCGTCAGACCAGTGCCGAGCTCAACGTGGAGGCCGTCAAATATGTTGTCTGGTCCACGGACATGTCCACCGTAGCGTTACTGAGCAAACACAGTGAGTCTCCCGCGTGGAACCATCTCGATTCGGGCTCGGTTTTTCTAATCTCTTTCTCGATCAGCCATCACACTGGCCACCAAAGATCTCACGCAGAAATGCCAGATTCATGAAACGATCCGGATCAAGAGCGGAGTTTTCGATGACACCGGCATCTTCCTTTACACCACCCTGAACCACATCAAATACCTGTTGCCTCAGGGGTACGTAATCTTGGGGGGCGTCGAGCATCTCTTCGAGCATCAACTAACGGGGAGAGGGCTTTCTTCTTAGTGATAATGGAATCGTCCGCAGCATCGAACATCCTTTGTACCTCACCAGGGCGAAGGGAAAGAACATCTATTCATTGGATCGGGACGGCAAGGCACGAGTCACCACCATCGACCCTACGGAGTATCGATTCAAGCTTGCCCTTATCAACAAGAACTACGACGAAGTCCTCTACATCATTCGGAATTCCAATCTTGTGGGACAATCCGTCATCGCGTACCTGCAGAAGATCGGCTACCCTGAGGTTGATTTTCTATTCTTGGTCGGGATCCCTACCGCGTCGCTGACATTCCCGTTATTAGATTGCGTTGCACTTCGTCCAAGACGAGCGCACCCGGTTCGAGTTGGCCCTGGAGTGTGGAAACCTGGAGGTCGCTCTGGAGGCCGCAAGGGGAATCGATAAGGCCGAGTGCTGGAACCGCCTGGGCTCGGAGGCCTTGAAGCATGGAAACCAAGAGGTAAGTGTATCGAACCAAACGGGTGTGCGACCGGTTGGCTGACCTAGTTGTGTCGTGTTGCAGATTGTCGAGATGGCCTACCAGCGCGTGAAGAACTACGACCGTCTCTCATTCCTCTACCTGGCCACCGGAAACACGGAGAACCTGAGGAAGATGTTGAAGATCGCGGAGCACCGCAACGATTACATGTCTCGCTTCCAGAACTCGCTCTACCTAGGGGATGTCGAGGACAGGATCCAGATGCTTTTGGAAGTCGGCCAGCGTAAGACCACATTTCGTTCCAAGAGATTTGCCGAATTCCACTAACCCGTAGCTACGTAGATCCTCTTGCCTACCTTACAGCCAAGTCCCATGGGCTCGAGGAGCAGGCGCAAAACATTCTTGCCGCTGCTGGCATGTCTCCAGAGGATGTCTCGGATGCCCTTCCTGAAGGCAAGTTGCTCCAGCCGGCCGCCCCTATCGTAAACAATAGTCGTGCCAACTGGCCAGTCCTCAACGTGAACAAGAGCTCCTTCGAGAACGCATTCGAAGCAATCGCCGCATCCGAACAGGTGAATGCCGACGGAGCCATGGACGAGATGGATGACAACTGGGGCGACGACGATATTGAAGGGATCACCAAACAAATCCACATCGGTGAATATGACGAGATTGTGGAAGGATCCGGCTGGGGCCTTGATAATGACCTGAAGCTCGACGCTGACCTCGATGTAGACCTGCTAAGCGACGGACACCCAACCGAGTTTGTCATGCCGGCGTCTGGTATAAGCGAGTTCGAGATGTGGTGTAAGAACTCCACCTTGGTGGCAGATCATATCGCCGCGGGATCGTTCGAGTCCGCCATGCAGCTGTTGAGTTCACAAATAGGCGCGGTCAACTTTGGCCCATTGAAGCCCAAGTTCTTGACCATCTACCAGGCAAGCCGCACCAACCTCCTATGCAATCCATCGACACCAACCGTGGCTGTTCCAATCCGTCGGGACTGGGAAAAGGCGCAATACCCCAAGGCCCACCCCGTCGTCACCTACACCATGGAGTCTCTCCTCGAGTTGCTCCGGAGCGCGTACAAAGCCACCTCCGCAGGCAAATTCCCCGAGGCGATCGAGCTGTTCCGTACCCTTTTGCACTCGCTCCCCTTCGTGATCGTATCTGAGGCCTCGGAGGTGGAGGAGATCCGGAAGATGGTCGGCTTCTGCAGGGAGTATTTACTTGGGCTGAGCATGGAGAAGCTACGCCGGGAACTCCCCGCAGAGGACCCCGAGAATGTCAAACGCGCCCTCGAGCTAGCGGCCTACTTCACCCACTGTGAGCTGGAGCCTATCCACACCCAACTTAGCTTGAGATCGGCCATGACGTTGAGCTTCAAGAGCAAGAACTGTTTGTCGGCGTCGATGTTCGCCCGCCGTCTTCTGGAGCTTGCCCCACCACCACAGATTGCAGCTCAGGTATGAACACAGAGCCCTTCCGTACATCCATCGACATCACTAACCAGATTCATCCTCTAGGCACGTAAGGTTCAAGCCATCAGTGACCAGACCTCACGGGATGAGATTGCTATAGAATACGATCAATACAACTCGTTCACCCTCTGTGCCAAATCCTACACCCCTATCTACCAGAACGAGCCAGCCGTACACTGCCCCTACTGCCGAGCCACTTACAAGCCGGAGCATCGTGGATGCGTGTGTACGATCTGCTTGATCTCGGAGATCGGGGCGTCGGCGGTGGGAATGAAGTCGCATTAATAAACAAGCCACGGCCATGACTAGGTGATAGAATTTATTTACAAGAGATTTAAATAAAATGAATGATGGGTATTGGATGGAAACTACATCGTCAACAAAATCACTTCCCCACACCTCAGCAACACCCATCCCCTTCCAGAGAGACTCTATCGATGAATCAGTTGGAGTTGCCTTTGACGATGTTCGCAACGATGTTTTCGCTTAGCCCGGCACGCGTGAGCTCATTCGGGGAGTTGATGGGGCCGTTGGACTCGATGAAATCCACGATCTGTCGGGAAGGGAAGAGAAGAGAAGGGAGGTTAATCCTCGGTTGGGAGAGTAGGCTTGGGGCAGATCGAACTTACCTGACGAGCACGCTTCTCCCCCACGCCTTTCAGCGTCTTGACTAAACGCAGTTTGCCACTGTTCACGATGCTCAGTATCTCTTTCTCGACGGTGGTGAGCTCCCTCTCCCCGTCAGCATACTCCTCGTCCTCTTCGTCCTCCACATACTCATCGTCCGAGTTGCTGGAGTTGCGTAGCTTTGAGCTCTCGAAGATCCGTCTGGGGGGATTTGTGACGGTGGCGGACCGGGAGTAATCGGGGTCGTTCAGGATCGCCTGGATGCCCGATATGCGCTTGTGTAGCTTATCGTTGTTGGGAACAAACACGGCCGCTAGAACCAAGAGGTCAGCAACCAATCGACCCGGGGAAGCATCCCTTGAGATTACCTTTTTCGAAGTAGCCGAGGGCCGACTCCAGCTGCCCTTGCTGTTGCAGCAGCTTCCCGCGCACGATGTAGGCCTTGGCGTTTTTCGTTTTGGTGCACGGGGTGAGCAGGTCGGCGATCTCCATGGCTTCCGACTTCCCTTGCCTTGGGAGAGAACGTGTTGGTAAATGCCATGGATGGGAAATTCCGACGGGTGGACTTACTTGGTGTTGCTCTTCAGGTTCACCAGTGTGCTGATGTGGAGAAACGCGTGAGTACGGTGTTGGTGTCGAGCCACTCGGGAAGAATTACCTCGCTAGCGGGTTGACCCCGGACATCTCTTTCATCTTTTTATCCAATATCTTCTGAACCCTCGCTTCCAGATCGCCATCAGTGATCTTCTTGTTCTTGGTTGTGACCTCCATGGTCTCAATGACCCCGTCACTGAGTCGCTCGCCCTTGCTGATCTTCTTGGTGGTGACGGCGTCCGAGGTGGTGTCGCTGAGGCGTAGTCTCTTCTTGGGGCCGTTGACGGTTGTGGAGGCGATGGAAGCAGCTGGCACGACGGGTGCGGATGGTATTCTCTGCGCCTTGCCTAGACTAGCAGGGGCCATGGGCTTCACGAACTTGGGTTGATCTGGAGAGCTTGGTTTCAACAGAGGCACCTGAAACGATACGAATAAACTCAACACGTACCCGCAACTTCGTTGACAACGGCCTTGTTGACAATCTCCTTGGATTTGGTGGCAAAATTAAGGGTGCTAATATCGGGTTAGTTACGTCTTGTCCATGGCAAAGGCCGGGTTGTTGGCTTACTTGTGTGTATCCAGATAGAATTTCTACGTGGGTTAGGTGTGGGGAGGGGGGAAGAACCGTTAGCTCAGGGAATGGGGACGAATCCGAGTTGAACCGGCTGCTCTCACCTGACCAGGAGCAACATTCACGATCATCATGGCCAAGCTTCTACCACCGAGGGAATCCTGCAGGATTCTGGTCATCTTCGAGTCACGGTATGGGATTCTGGTCTAGAATAGAAGCGTCAATTGGTTGGGGTCCTTGAAACTCGCCGGGAAAGAGGACGACTTACCGCGCCAGCATTCAGTGCTTCGACCACCTGGCCTAGCACGAACAGGGACTTGTTGATGGCTGCACTCTCGGCCATACGATCCTTTCCGTTCCCGGTTCTACGATTGTCTTCAGATCCAGCCAAGTCAATCAAATGTGTTTTTCCGGTGATCGTTTTCTTCTTCTCCTCGTCTCTCCATTGAACCTTGACATCGGGTTAGGAAATGGCGCCGTACAGTGTGGCATGAAGGGGGTGGGTACCTGTAAGGACAGGATGGCATGCGATCTGCTGGAGGCCATGTTTAGCTTGGTACTGGCGGTGGATCGGCCCTTGCAAGCAATGCTACAAAATGAGGTTAGTACGACTTGGGAGGATCATATTCGACAGCCGGGGGCCTTACGCGTAGATCTTCTCGAATTGCTCGTACGAGGTGATCGTTTTCTGTGCAGCAGGAAAAGAAGGGTGAGTCCTTGATAGGGTTGCGGGCCAGCAGGCGGAGACTGGACTTACCTCTGAGAGGTTGGCAACGAAGATGTTCCGATTGGAGTCTTCGCGGATCGCTAAGCCGACATTCTTTGCAAACGGGAAAGGTAAGTGAGAGCGTCTACGAAAATGGGCCAGTGACGCGAGGCTTACCGATTCCCGTGGCACCAATAGATCGTAAACGTTTTCCTTGTAGATCTCCATGTAGGAGATTTTGATATCCAGCTCTGGCCTTTTTTTCTTCTCCTTGAACACCCGCTGAAGCGTGCGGGGAATGATGCCCGGTTCTTTGTCGCTTCCTTGGATCGTGTGCGTTTTGCCTAGAGAGGGTGGTTGAGTAAGACGGGGCTAGACGGTAGGGCGTTTTTGCGCCACTTACCTGCTCCAGTCACGCCGTAGCAAAAGATGGTGGTATTCTAAAAGGGGACAAGGGTACATTTAGCGAGGATCCTCCGCCACACGGTTTCCAGGAAAAAGACATACAAGCCCCTTGAAAATGTTCTGAATCAACGGCTTCACGTCCTTTTCAAAAATCGAGCGCTGCTTGGCGTCAGGACCGTAACAGGAATCAAAACTAACAACCGAGCAGGTTTAGTTGCTGATCAAGAGGAGCAAGGTGTCGAGATGGAAAATTACCTGTATTTCAAGTTCTCGCTTTTGTTGCGCTGGTTCACTATGGCCACAGAGTTTCCTTCCACCGTGACTGATTCGTCAGGCTCTTCATGGGGTAGAAAGGGGCGAACTCTACAGACTACTTTGACTTTGTACTCCTGCTTGTTTTTCTCTGTGCCATTACTGAGTCGTTTAGCACCACTGTGTAGAGTCATTTTCCGTCGGATAATGAAGTAGATATGTTTACAAGGAAGGTTAGAAGTTGAATGGTGCACCTATTGTCAGAGGTTTTCAAGACCAACGCTCAGCTATGTAGGGTTGATAAAGTGATTGCTTTCGAAGGAAATATTCCCCAGTGCTTCAATATAGAAAGTAAACCCGTTGTTCACGTCAAAACACACCGATTCCACTTTTTTCCTTTATCGTGAGCTAACAAAATTTACATCACTTAAGCACACATCTCTGGTTTACAATGTTTGTTTACACTTCATCAATAGATTCATCGTTTGATTGGCCCACACCCTTCCTACAGAGGAGAGGTGGTGTCGAGTGCTTCGAAAATTTCAGATGAACTCCATTGTTTACCTGAACCACCCAGCCCCAGCCCAACCCAACTCTAACCCTAACCCTAGCTCCGCTGTTTGGTAGAGTTCTGATTTCGTTTAACTCCATGGTTTAAGTAAATCATAGAATAGTCGCATTTCTGGTGGTGAGCGCAGTAGTGTCGAAACCAGGAGTCAGTCTACCCACCTACGAAATATCCCCCTCCGTACCAAACTTCACGGGATGAGGAATAAAGTGCTACTCTATTACAACACGCTAAAGCCGCCCAGAAATTACAACAGTGAAGACATAGACTTCACCCAGTTCATAAGATTCCGTGCCGATGTAGTGCTGACCAATCTGGTGGTCATTCCACAAGGAAGCATCCCGTTTCCAGACACCCCCTTAGTGGAGAAGAAAGGGTGCGTAGCCTCCATCCATTTGTGGACACGCGTCGATCAGTACTTCTCAAGCTCGTTAACTTTTTGCTTACGTCCTTTAGTTGTACCTCACCTTCGAATTTCTCCTTCCAAGTATTAACCCACAAAAAATGCGCCACAAAGACTGAGCCCACGAAACCCACGACGCATGTAGAATCGCTCGACTCTTACACATTCGAGTACGATCAAAGCTCAGGTACCCAAGGGTTTCAGTTCAACACGGAGCACAAAGTATGGTTGCGCTTGAATAGCCTACATACGAGAATTTGACATGCTCATGATTTGAATATTTCCCAGCCTGTGACACGTTTCTTGTTGGTACGGGGTGACTTTGAGGCGCTCACTTTATGTTTATATGGCTACACTGTAGATGGAACCTCCCGGATGGCGCAGGTGGGTCCCCATTTGGAGTATATATACAGGAATAACTCTCTAACAAACCGGGCTGACAGGGGCAAGATCTGGAAAAATCCATGGAGGCTAGCGAGACGAGTCTATGTATGAGCCGCTTGTGATATCCAATATGAAATGCGATCAAGCTGACTGATATTTTGATGTAGCAGCAAAGGATTTGGAGCTTTACGCAGGCCCGCTCGACGCCTACCAGAATATGACCTCTAGAGCGAGCAAATCAAACGAAGCGCACGACCTGTACGAGAAAATCCAGAAGTTGGCTGGTGAGTACCACACCGGCAGTACCACTGACCCCCTGGTCAACGGCACTCTGAGCCGCCTTCTGGATGGCTATCCTTATACGCCGCAAAGCCTCGTAAGTCTACAGAATCATTTGGTCCTGTCGATTCCCAATTAACTTGCCAACAAAACAGCCGCCCACGGCTCACCACTCGGCGATGAATCTACATGGTCAAAAGGCATGGGTGGAGCTGAAGCAGCAGATCTCCGAGATCGATGCATATGCGAAGGAGCAAGCCAGTGGCAACGACCAAGCCAAGACTCTTCAGCAATCGCTTCATCGGATCAGCCAGGTACTGGAGGAGGCGGTTGAGTATGCAAGAAGCAACCAAATAGATTTGAAAGGTAAGCAGGGTGGCTTACCCATCCCACTCCCCCAACTTGCACTAAGTGCATATGTCTGTAGATGATCTCACGAAACTATTGAGGATGGTGTGCAAGTCCATGAGGATTACTTCTGGCTCGGTAAGTGCAGAGCCCATAGGCCTGCGTAGCACCTAACACTCACAGCGGTTCAGTTTTCTTTGTCCGTATTTAGAAATTGCTTGAGCCTAATATGCAACTTGTGTGCTTGTGGGGAGGGCGTATCGAAGCTAGTTCTTGTAAGTTTGCATTGAACCTGCCACACGTACATGATGTTTATGCCTCTTGTTAGGACCACCAACTAATCCAAGGGCTGCTTTACCCATTGAGCTCGGCAAATGCCAGCACCTACCTTAAAGTCCAAATCCTCAATGCCTTCAATACATGCATCAATGACCCCCTCGTAGTTCAACATATTCTGGACGAATCGTTGTACCATCGCTTCATCTTGCCTCTGCTACAGGACTCAAAGCTGCCGGCGGAAACCATGGAGCTAGTTGGTATCATAGTCGAAAAGATCGGATTCTTCGAAAGCTGTGCAACCATCCGCCGGGTTTCACTGAATCTGGGAGTGGAAAACGTAGATACCACATCTCTTGACGGCCACAACCAGCTCGTCAAGACCCTCCTTACGACTGGTCGAGTTCTTCAATGTCGCCAAATTCCATAGAGACATGAAATATTCTCTCGAATCATCGTACTTCCAGTACCTTCTCTTTCACAATATCCTTCAGGTGGTGACGGAAGCACTGGCGAGCACTGGCCAGGAGAGCCTGTTCGCTTTCTACATGGTTTTGTGGCAAACCAAGCAAGGGCTTCAATATCTATCGAACGAGTTGGAAAAGCCGGCCCTAGGGAAGAGCCATTTGTTCGAGGCCTGGACAGAAAGCCAAGGAGATGGCGGGATTTTTGGGTGGCTTCGCGAAGAGAAGCTCCGTGGAAGCCCAGGAATACTGGACTATCGCCAAGGGTGGATTAGTGACAATAAATACTCACGCAACCAGGACGACCTCACCTACGAAATCTCCACATCCTCATTCGTCCCGGTTTCTGGAGCTCAGTATACGCTGGAGGAATTCGTAACCACTCTCATCTATCAAGTTTACGCGGTTCGACTTGTCTCCCAGTTGATCGCACATTCGGACCTCAAAGGGAAAAGACCAGTCTTGATTGGGAAAGAGGATTATCTACAGGCGAACCTCCTTATCAAGCTAATGCATGACATGTGCACATTCAACATTGGAAAGCAGGTTTGGGCTGAGTCTTCTTTGACTCCACGCTTGATCATTTGTTTACCCATTTCTACCTAGGCGGTCGCATCTGTGGTTAGTTTTCTGGGAGCGCTGCCCATTCTTATATCGTACTCCTCCTCAAACGCCCAGGCGAAGCGACTGGTCACCGCGGTTTTCTCGTACTACCATCTTCTGGAAGTCAAGCTCTCACCAGCCGACATTGACAGGCTGCGAATCACCTACCAGCAGGAAGCGGAGGATGATGCGGTGTACTATACCATTCTCAAGTACCACAAGCACAACGACCTGGGCGTCCTGATCGACATCCTCGCCAACACAGAGCGGAGGGACTTTTCCAAGGAATCCGTGGTGGATAAGATCGCTTACTGTGTTCGGATCCTGCTGAAGCATAGTTACACCGGAAGTGACCCGCTAGGCATCCTGAGTGCGCAATTGAACATAGTCGGCTCCACCCAAGAAGACCCGATCCTTGTCTACCTGCTTCGGATCGTGGAGTCTGCCATCGAGGCTCTGGGCGAAATGAACAAGATCTCGCCGCTGTATCCGGATGCTTTGGAAGACGAAGCCACTCTCGTGGAGAAGATGGCGTCCATGTCGTGGTCGGATCCGCAGTCCTACATCATCGAGAGGATCAGAAAGAAAACCAAGTGGCTAGAGCTTAGTCGGCTCACGTTGGAGCTGATGTTCAGTATCATCTACCATACTGGCGACGGGCTCATCGTGTCCGTGACTCTAGCCGAGCCAGGAGAGAGCTCCGCAGAGGAGCTGAGCCTCGACATCACCCGAGACGACCATCTTCTGAATGAATGCTTCAAGCAAGTGCTCAAGCTGCTGTATACGCTTGACCAGCTGGACATTCAAAACCTGAAGCCAAATGAGCAATCGATGGTGGTCAATTCGTATGGGCTCTATCTGTTGGGAGAGAACCTGGAGGTGATGTATCGCTTCTTCGACATGGTGAATACAGTGGTGCCCGATGGAGAGTCGGGCCCATTTAGGTGCAAGATCCCTACTGGCCTGATAGGGAATAAGGTGGTGCAATATCTACTGGATGGGCTTCACGATGCTCCTCAGCATTTTCTTAGTGGGCTCAAGCTGCTAGGCCGCTTACTTCCACCTCCTTACGTCCCTAAGCCCCACCACCCAGGAAGCCTGAAGGATTGGGTGTACAACGACAACTGTTTGCGCCTGTACTGGACCAACCAACTACTCCCGTTCAAGGATGATCTTGAGGAGTGTCTTCGTACTTTGATCTTCACGTCTAGCAAGGAGGTGCACGTCGCGTTGCGTTCGCTGCTTGTCCAGATGGTTGAGCTGGATATCGGCGATATGGGGATCGCTCGGGGGATCTTCAAACTAATAGTCAACCAGCTGTACGAAGAATTGGAAGCGTTCAGTCGAGTGCTACACGCCGTTGAATACCAGGCCACAAAGCAGAGTACGGGGAATGGTAACTCTTGTCTATGGCAGCAAAGCTCCTTCGAGGAGCAATTCATGGTTTCGCGGATCTCGCGGCTGCTGTGTCTGCTACTGGCCCTCGTAAGAATTCCGTGCGGGCATTTCTACTTGCTTGATATCTTCGAGTGCAATATCAGGGATGGGCTGGACCAAACCGTTGGGATGTTCTTCGATATCGTCGATTTGCTCGGGCCCGACCACTTCGTCAGCGACCTCGCTAGCAAGTTGATCTACCTACTCTCGAACCACTGGGAGCAGTTCGATCGACGAATCCCCATCGATGCCTTGAATAACCACAAAGCTGAGGTGGATGCGCAGTCCACGCAGCTCTCCGAGTTCATCTCGAAGCTTCTGGATTGTGGCTCTACCCGAGCTCTCAGCATGCTGTCCAATCTCTCCCGATCCGTAATCGGCACCCTGACCATTCTTAGCAACCCAGAGTTCTGTTACTCAATCCACGCGAACATGAACCACTCGATGAAGGAGCTTTCCCAAGGTGACCGGCAGCCATTCGTTCTTGAGAGACTGTGTCGGATCCTCGGCCTTTCGAAGCTTCTCTACGACCAATGGATGAACCACGTCACCGCCAGTCCAACGCACAACGACATCAAGATCTCCCTTTTCGCAAACTTGCTGGGCCCGTTTAAGACATGTGTAGAGCTCGGGCAGGATTGTCTAACGGTCCTAGCATCCGATGATGGCGAGTTCTGTGAGACGTCACGTGAGTTGTTGCACTGGTATCTGGAGGTTGCCCAGTCCTTGCAACAGGAAGGCGACTCGAGCCAGCATAGATTCGACGAGCCATTCGACGGAATCGAGTCGTGCTTCCTCGGGCTAGAGCGGATCTTCCAAATCAGAAAGCGCACGCTCAACGAATTCCTGAAGTCACGGGAGTTGCGCACCCTGCCGATCGGTAAGTCCTCCATGTCACGTAGGTAGAGTCCATCGTTGAAATTCATTCCCGAAATCTTGTAGAGCGAGACGACCACATCAGCACCGACGACTTCGAGGAGATCTTTTATTTTTCGAACGAAGTGCGCGACTTCAAATCGTACGCCCTTCGCATGTTCCCCGGGTTTTCAACCCGAAAGCGCATCAAGGTTTACGACGAGCAGAGTGACGAGGAGGGAGATCCGGTCATTATTCCGTTCGAGCCGCACAATGTGAGCTCATTGACGCGAGACGAGCTACATCGGAAGAACCTGGGTGGTGGAAAGGCCTACCAAAGTAACGAGTTTCGGGACACATATGGCGTGCGCAAAGCCAATGCTGCGCGTTTGCCATCGGTCCATGTGGACGATTTCCACAAGAAGCCTCAGCCAGAAGCGCTGTCGCAACCGAATCCCAATCCCAACCCCAACCCCAATCATCTAGCTACATCCCACCTTCCACCCGAGAGCTTTAACACCCCAACACGCCATGGGCGCCCCGAGTCCTCATCACAGCCAAGCCAAAGAGGCCGCGCGAATCCATCCAATGCTCGCGCCCACTCTGGCAATAGGCAATGGCCGGTAGAGCCGCCTCAATATGCGATGGTGGGACCACCGTTGAATGACTTCGAGGTGAATCGTCGTGGAGCCTTTCAGCAATTCCCCAATGGGTTTCCGGTTGCGACTCCTTACTATAACCCCCACTACTATCCGCCAAACCAAGGTTTCTACGAGAGGCCATTCTTTCCTAATGGGCCCAGCCAATTCTTCGACTCCAGCCAACTACCCAGACCTAGATTACCGCCGAACCGCATGCAAATGGAGCAAATGGAACCAAGGTTTACGAAGGGTGCGAGCTTTAGGCCGACCGGACCCAACAGAGGGGCAATGTAAGATTGCATCAGTCCCACTCACATACACATGTGTACATAGCTATTTGTTGGATAAACTTTATTACTTGGTTAGTCGTATTAGTCAAAATGATACTAATGGCTGGAGAATAAATTTGACATTAACTGCCTTGCCTGATAAGGTTAGTAATGCTTGATAGTGGTAGTGATAGTGCTAACGATAGTGGTAGCAATATAGCATCGGCATCACTGTCAGCCCTGCCTAATAGAGATAGTAGCCCAGCAAGAGTCCAGCATAAACGAACAATGTACCAGCGATCTGGTTCACGGCATCGCTCGAAGGCGCACGGGTGCCTGCGGGTAAGGACACAGGTGGGGTTACGCTCTCGACCAAGGTATTGGTTTGGGTGCTAGTGGCGCTAGAGAGGGTGTTGGTTTCGGACCCTTCACCCCCCGCGGTTCTGCTTGCATTACTGGTGCCAGTAAGGGTTCTGGACGCGGAGCCAGTTTGGTTTGGCCGGGATGAACGAGTAGCTGTGCCTCGAACAGAAGTGCGTCCATCGGAGCTGCTGGGAGCTAAAATCAACACAACGGGTTAGACAAGGCAACCGGGAACTCGGTTGTACACCATACCTTCTTGGGCTTGGATCATGAGGGCGCAGATCAAGAAAAGGCAGTAGGATTTCATCATTTGACTAGTTGATGAATCGGAGAGTCGACCTCCCTGAGTATTTATGCCTTCGCCGTCGGGGACGTTTCATCTATCAGTGGAGTCATCGTCCTTTGTTGCTTGATCAGTTTGATGTGTGCAGTGTCCCAATTCATCAGTTGCCAAAAATCTCATCCACATCGCTTTATTTTTTAATTAACTTGGCTTACATCTACAGATCTGACGACATATCCTTTCCTAGGTTGGAAAACCCTAACCTGGCACACTTCAGCGAGGCAACCTTGCATGCCAATTTCAAGGTGTTTTGAAGGGTGAGATCAAAGGAAAGCCCATAGATGACGCCTGCGTTGAACGTGTCTCCTGCGCCAACGGAATCTACCACCTCAGCCAAAGGGTACGCATTCTCTTGCAACAGCAGTTCTTTGGAGGGTTGATAGGCAGCGGCACCTCTACTTCCCCAGGTACAAAAGGCGATGACGCTTTGGAGACGTTAGGTTTATTTGCAGGGGCAAGTAAAGTTCCAGAACCTACCTTGGCTTGCAGTACGCCTTTCTCGATTTTAGAAATGCCAAGGGTTCTTCGAAGCCGCAGCTCTGGGCAAATATCTTGGAATAGAACACCACGTCCGCCTTATCCTGCAACTGAGTGATGCCAGGCCTTAGCTCTTCGGGTCTTTCAATCTCCACGGAGGTGATGATGTTCCTGCCGAGCTCGAGTTCCTGTCAAGTTGCTTTAGCCTTGGAGGGTACGTAAACAGTAGTAGTTCTGGTGGAAACCAACCTGCATCAGATGGGTTAAAATTCCATGGACAGCCTCGATATTTCTGCCTTCACAGTGAACCCAGCTGAACTGGTAGTTCGGGTAAACGCTTTTGAAATGGGCCAGATCGATGTCCGGTAAAGGATTATGGTTGATGATGGTGCGGGAGCCTCTTGAGGTGGACACGATATAGGAAGTGGGCGGATCTTCTTTGTCGGTTTTCATACAACAACCCATATTAATCCCATGCTTGCTCATATCTCCCAATAAAACCCTGTGAATTGACTGATCAATAAAGGCTCGAAACCCGGCTGAAAAGCAACCATTTACTTGTTATCCCTGTTTTCGGGGTTGGCCAGTGAGCCCATGAAATGACAACTACCTCGCCCTTTCTCTTGGAAAAGTTGAGATAGAACTACTAGGGTATTGGGGGAATTGCCACCCCTCCGTTTATCAACCTTTTCTGTTCTCAACTTGCTATCCTCCTCCGGATAGTAGGGGACCTCAAGGATGATGTCGAGGTACACCGAACCTACTCCCACGATGCAGGGTTCCTGGGCCATGTTGGTATCTTCCAAACTACAAAACACATAGGCCCAAGGTGGCTTATTCTATGGAGAACGATGGAAAATTGAGAGCACTGGATTATGCACTCATTTAGTCCATATGGGTAATCTATCTACCCTCCTATCAACCCTCCGATCGAATTCTGTGTAATTGGCTGGCGTTCTGAAGCAGTCTTGACCGGAATTACCGGACGTTTTCCGCAACCCTTACCAACTCAGGCTACGTTTCACAACACCAACCGAAAAGCCTTTTCATAGTGAACAGCTAGTTCCGTGTCGCAAACCACGCATTTCCAGAGATGAGCGATAAACAGATATATGATGACTTTTCTGATCTGATCCCTTCACAAGACGGACTCTCTATTAAATACGAGGAGGTCAATCCTTTCGCCGATGTGTTTTCCTCCCTGCCCTCTTCAAGCCGCCGAGCGAGCGAATCCTTCCCTCCGGCGGAGTTCGTGGATCCCCACCAGGACGACCACATTCAAAGCTCTTTCTCCAACCTGAAACTGGACGCTGGAGAGGAGCTCCCAGACAGTTTGGGGAGTTTTACTGCCAATCCTCTCGAAGAAACCGAGAAAGAGGCAGCCTTTTCCCCAATTGCATTCAACAAAGAACCGGAGCTGCCAGCCGCTGTTCCTTTCAAAGATCTCTCCCCTGTGGATACTCCCTTCGATTCACCACTTCAAAAGGAAGCACCAAGCCCACAAGAAGCCCCGATTGAACCTTCAATCATCCCTCCCCAACCAAAAGAATATCATAGCTCACCCTTGTCTCCACAATTCAAACCGAGTGTTCGTGAACCAACATTTAATATCTTAGATGCCCAAGACGATTCCTTTAAATCATCACCCATCTCCCAGGAGGTGGTCAAAGAGAAGCCCGTTATCCAGGCACCTCCCCCGGAACCAGAGGCCCGTTTGGACGAAGTACCACTGCCGGAAGAAGAGGTCGTAGCCGATCTAAGCAAGGTAAATGAATTCGGAAGGTCATTCAGCGGCTATCTAACCGTATGTTCAGAACTCCATAGATGACGATGTAGCTCGGCCGAGCTTTGATATATCCGTCAGTGAACCACAAAAAGTCGGAGACCCTATCAGTGCATACATTGTTTACAAAGTCAAAACCCACGTAAATACAACTCCCTTCCACTCGGGCCAGCGTAGACGTCTCATCCAATTGACATTGTAGACTACATCCCCTCTCTTCAAAAGCGCGGAACTCTCAGTCACGCGTAGATATCGCGACTTTTTATGGCTCTACAATCAATTGGTGAACAACCATCCGGGAGTGATTGTTCCCCCGGTCCCGGAAAAGCATGCCCTGGGTAAATCTCCGATCGTCTCACGCCACATACGTTTCTAGTTGCTGACGCGCTGGCGATTCTCAGGTAGATTCCAAGACGAGTTTGTGGAGACTCGAAGGGCTGCGCTAGAGAAATGCTTGAGCAAGATTGCCGCACACCCGCGGCTGAACCAGGACCCCGATCTCGTCGTCTTCCTGAGCTCCGACAGCCTTGGCACCGAAGTACGCGGGCATTACGCTTGATTGTCCAGCGACATATCAATACTAATGGATTCCGACCAGATTAAGGAAAGAAAAAGTGCGAATTCAACAGGGCTGATGAAGGCGTTTGGGAATGCAGTGTCTAGTGCGACCAACTTCTCGAAGTTTGTGGAAACTGACGAGGTAAGTGGAGCCCACCTTGGCCACAGCACCCCTCCCCTCACTCACCTGTTTGCCCTCCAGTGGTTCGAAAACAAGCGAGCGCAGATTGAGATGCTGGAATCTCAACTGAAGCCTCTTCTGAAAGCTTTCGAGAGCTACGTCAAGCATAGAAAAGGTATGTGGTTGGTATGCGCTCGCCCCTGATGGAGAAATGGAGGGAAACTAATACCGGCAATGGCGAAGAGCTCGGAGGGGTTCATTTTGAGTTTGCCGAGAGCATCGACCATATGGCTAGCGCTGAGGCGAATCCGCCACTCACCGATAACTTGCTGTCCCTGTCCAGACTGCAGCATAAGATCAAAGAGTTGCAGGACAAGCAAGTCAGTCCCGCTCCATTATCCATTTTCTCTGGCGTATTGTACTCACCAGTCAACGCTAGGCCATGCAGGATAGTCTCACCCTAGAAAGCACTTTGGACGAGTATCTGCGGACGATTGGCTCGATCAAGGCAAGTACCTACCTGGCCATGCCAGCACGCCCACCACCCCAACTGATGCATCCTGGCTATTAGTTCGCATTCACCGCCCGCGTCAAGTCTTACCAAAGCTGGCACCATAGCATTGCCGACTTCAACAAGAAAAGGGCGCAACTGGAAAAGCTACGCAGCCAGTCCCAAACGAAGCAGGAGCGTCTCTCCCAGCTAACCTACGAAACCTCCGAGGTAATCATGCAGTTCAACCAGAGCCCGTAAGGGAACGCACTAAAAGCCAAACCAAACTCAGGCAGAGAGCAAGGTCGAGGAGGAGAAAACCAAGTTCGAGGATACCACAAGCACGCTGAAGCAAGAGCTGGTGCGCTTCGACGAAGAGAAAGTGGAGGATTTCAAGGCATCACTCGAGAAATACCTGAGATCGATCATCTCCACCCAGATGGAGGTAAGTGCCATGCTATCTTCTGCGCGATCGCCGCTAATGAAAGTCCCCTAGCTGATCTCGCTCTGGGAAGCGTATTTGGCCAGCACGAATGAAGCACAGCAGGAGTTGTTGGATCAACGCGAGCAGCAGGACTCCGATGCTGGCTCCATCAAAGAATGATGTTGATCCGATGAGGATCCAAATAAAAACAAATAAACATCATGTTAATCAATGATAGGCTCAGGCCCCGTATTTATCCATATTTTCTGTATATTATTGTCGATTTCTTCTCCGCATCGACATAGACACTCTAGAGAACATGGAAGATACTTCAAGAGGCAAGCCCTCTCTATCGCCTGAAGAAAAAACCCAACTCATCGTGGCCCTGGAAGCTGAAGGTATCCCCTCCCCCTCCCCCACTCTGCAGTCTTGTCGAACAATGTGAGCTAAAGCTTGCCTTTTTTTAGTACAGAAACGCAGCAACAAACTAGTGCTCTCAACTGGACAATTGTGCACCTCGCTGTTATTTTTGGGCGAGCTTGAGATAAATAAAGTGCCCAAAGATGTACGCGCGCTTTCCCTCAAAGAGTTCCTCACTGTCAAGTCATCCTCAAGCACTTCTCAATCACAAACGGCTACAAACGCGTCCGAGCCACCGGTAAAAGAGCCCACCAGAACCCCCACAAACAAGAGCAAGCGAAAAGTCATTGGTGAGAGCAGGCAGTCTTCCGACGAAGAGGTAGAACCCCCGCGCCGCTCCAAACGCAACAAAAAGCCCCTCGAGCACCCCCCTCAGAACGCCAAAAAGGCTGTACCCCCTGTGGGCAAGACCAAATCTGTGATCTCCTTGTCACTGGAAAGTGGAAACGTGTTGGAGCTGGACCCGTCTCAGTCCCCCACTGCCATCAGAAATCTCAACGACGATGCCAAGAAGCAGTTGGCGGAGAGATTAGCCACCCTGCAGTCGCAGCTGAATCAGTTTCTTTCGGTCATCAATTGAGCAGGTTCTTTTGTTCATTCAATGTAAATATTTCCCGCTTTTACCCTCGCCTCTGGCTGCTATACCAAGGGGAACTTTTTGTAGTGTTTTGTTGCAATAAATGGTGGGTGTTGCTCAAATAGAAAGTGCCGCTTTATTGTTGCTCCCAATATTACAGAATGTACATGAACTGTAGATGCATGCTGAGATATCAAATGTCCCATCTTAGAACAAGTTACGGCAGAGCGGGCATGTGGATTGATTGCTGGTGCGGAACCATTTGAACAGGCAAGCCGAGTGGAACTTGTTCTTACACGTCTTGCACTGTCTAGTTGGCAGGGAACGGTCGATCACCCCCACGACCGAGTAGCAAATGGTACAATCCTCTACTCCCTCGAAATGCAAGGAGATGTTTCTCTTGAGTAGAGTCAACGCATCCAGTATGGAGCCATTTTGGGAAACGATTACTGAAGTAACCGCCAGTAGCCAGCTTCTCCACCTAGCTTCGGTAACTGCTACCCGGCGCGTGCCCTCCACATCTACTTGTCGTAACGGGAAGTTGGTTGGGAGTCGTATGACCATCTCCAATGCGGTGTCGTCGATCTTGTAGGTGGCGGTAACGTCATTCGTTCTGCTAATCTTGATGCTCATGTTATCATCTTCCAGCTGGGATTTCACGTCATCTTTCTGGATTTGCAGCAGCTCCTGTTGGATGATCATCTCGCTAAAGTACTTTTCGGTGTAAGTGTCCACCGCCAAGTTCAGCTGACGGTTCCTGGATTCGATCCACCAGCTCCGTACCAAGGAGGGGGTGCTCATCAGAGTTCGGAAGTAAATGTGTGCCGCAAGTAGCGGCAGCGCGAACTCATGTTGATAATCCAGCCCCTGCACCTCAAACTCGTCCACTTGCCATTTGCTTAGGTCGAACGGGATGCTGCCGTTCAGTCCTAACAGTGAAAAAATCACTGTCAACAGTTCGGGTAGTGCGTCAGTCTCTTTCAGCTGATCCACGTGATTCGACTTGACCTTGAAGCTGGATTCTTCGAAATGGTCATAAAGGTTCATCCATGCGAACAGGTACTCGAAGATGGAGCATGCGTGGGCCGCGTGCTCTTCGCCGAGCTCTTCCCCTGACAAATACGACGCAAGGTTGGGTGGGTTGGTCAGGTATTCGAGCAACGGAGCCGGTAGTTTGGCTGGGCTCAACTCATTGTCTACGTCCAACTCAAGGTTGACCGAGATTTCTCTCACATTCTCTAGGGTGACTATGCGTAGGCTATGGTATGCAAACTTCTGCACAAACTCGTGAGGCACTTGGAGCAGTGGGTACAGGTTTTCGTCGGAAACAGAGAGCAACAGCTCTTGAGGAATCCCCATTCCGATCTCAGCCAAGATGTCTAGGTACCTTGAAGCAGGAGCCTGGGGTATACTGGTGCCTAGTTGAACCAACATCTCCAAAACATTGGAGTAAATCACGGGCTGGATGGCTTCCCACGCCTCGTTCAAGTTCGCATCCTCATCGGCCAAATCTTGAAGTAGTGCGATCAACTTGATGGTATAATACTTGAGTGCTAAGTCGCTACCCGAATCGTCCTGTTCAAATACAAATATGATCAGTCGCTCCTCCCAGCGAAATTGGCGCATCTTTGATACTAACCGTGAGCCATCGATTACAAATCTCCAACAGAGGAGTCCACAAAGGCAACGGGGCATCCAAAAGTTGGGGTGCCAAGTGGCTAAATAGTTGAGCTACACCACTATTGGGGGGAATGGAGCTCTCGTAGTACTGGGTGAGGGCTTTGGTAGTGTTGGCAAGGACATGCTGAGGGGTTGTGACTTGGCCACTTGTTGCTACGGTCAAAAGAGAGATAGTGCGTGAAACTGCTGCATCATCGGATTGTGTGATTGAGGTGTGCAACTGCTCATTCAAATCAATGATAATCTTTCGGATGGCACTGGAGCGGGTGAAGGTGGACGACAATCCTTGAAGGATCGCTAACTTTGTGTTGACATGGAGTTGGAATCCTTCTACGTCCTGAACCATATTCAACCAAGCATCAATTGTCTGAGTGGGCAGCTCGATGCTACACGAGAGCATGCACAGGATTTGCTCCAAGGTCTTGGCCCATTGAGGGCTTCCCGACTGGTGACTCTTTTGCAAAGCCGCGTAGATCAATCGCCCCAGAGGCTCAAGCGAAGTATCACCCAACGAGCCCTTCACCAAAGCATTGTGAACATCGGCAATCCATACAGTTTCCTTAACGGATTCAACATCGACAGATTTTATAAACTCTTGGAAAATGGTGGATATATCGTCAGCAAGTCCGTGGAATGCATACACGTTCTCCGCTACATGCGAGTCACTGGTCCAAATCTTGCGAGTCTCTTCTGGACGGACGTCGAACGATTGCTTGCACAGGACTTGTACCATGATCAGGTGGAGCAATAGCCAAATGTGGTTGTCGGGTCGGAAGATTGCTTCGTGGCCGACCACCTTTGAGAGCTCTACAACGAAGAGCGATATCCTGCCATAGATACTGAGTCCGTAAATGTCATAAGCTGTTGTGTCCTCCTGAAGTTGATCAGTACCGGAGCTCATCAACGTGTTGAGAAGTGGATCTATGATCCCCAAATCTGGGTTGATAGGCTTGTTGATGAAAGAACTGCTTAGAGTGCACCAATAGTCTTCGTCAAACAAAAGGAGCTCAAGAAGTGTGTTGGCTGAAGCACCATCCGCAGCTGACAAAATCCGAGTAGCTTTTTTCACGAAATCGCTGGGACTATCTGTGTGGCTGGAATCAAGCAAAGCTCTCTTCAGATTGGTGATCAATAGTTCCTCCAGTCTGAAATCCGAATGTCTACAAAGCTCGTTCGTCTGGACGATGGATCTCCAGCATTCACCAGCATGCTGTTGAATAGTTCGAGCGTCTTCTTCGCTCTGAGATGCCAAATCATGCTTGACAAATTGCGTCCGGAAGACGTTGATGATCAACGGATCAGAAGAATCAATAGACCTTCTCAAGAAATCTTTTTGGGTGAAGATTTTCTCGAGTATTCTAAGGATCAAATTGATGACTCTTCCCTCCGCTGGGCTGGGTGTGCGCTCTCCATGGATTTCAAGTTCTGCAAATTCGTTCAATCTCGCGGAAGCCATGGCGATGATATCGGCTTGTGCACTACCTAGGATATAGTCTAAACAATCTCCTGCTTTAGCAAAGCTTCTACACAAGAATTGACTAATCTCGCTACTTACTTGGTCGGGTTAAGCAAATGATCATCAACGCCTCGATAGCCTCGTCTAATTCTTGCTTGTATTGGCTACCCAAGCACTGTTGGAAAGTAGCTGTTACAAATGTCGACAACTGCTCGGTGCTAAGATTTGTTTGTATGTCGAGTTCATTGCTCTTCGAAACCAATTGGCTTATTAGATAGACCTTGCGAGGTTCGTCCGAGGACTCCACCAACGAATCAACCAGGTTGCTCCAATGCTTTTGGACAGTAGCTTCAGTATCGGCCTGTGCATCCTCTAGTTTTTTAACAAAGGTAATAAAGATACTGCACAGCGCTGAAGTGGCATCAGTCTGCTCCAAGAGTAAAGTCGGTAGACGCAAAGTGAAAAAGCTTTGAATATCAGCGGCCAATAGAGACTCTGGCTGGACTTCTTTGATAATGTTGGAGCTGATGTTACATAAGGCTACTACATGCTGACACTGTTGGCTTAGCATATGGTGGCTGCTTTGCATCACTCTTAACATCAAGTCATTGACCAGCTGTGCGAGTTCTGACGGGTCTGCTTCAGCCCGCACTCTGCAGGACAATGCCAACAGGAGGTCGGTGCTTTTTTTGGAAAGGGTTGCAAAGTCCACTTTGTACTGGGGAGGAAGTTCTTGGGCAGTAACGGCCCCAGTGACGAGTTCCTCGGTAAACTTCAACAGTTCGTGTCCAAGCTCTTGCGCCTTGGGGTTCAAACAGATCTTGACCAACAACGCGGACACTCCAGAAGACATATCACCAATCTGCTCTTGGGTTAAGAATTTGGTGATCAAATCGGTAGTCAGTTTTTGGGCCAGACCCTTGTCTGATTGCGCATACTTTACAATGAAGTAGTAGAGGCATTCGCTGTAAGTATCTACAAAGATATCGAAATTGGCCTTGTCAAAATGACCGCTTTGCAGTGATGCCCAAATACTATCAAAGAGCTCTTCAAAGAATTTCCCTTCCTTAAGCTCTTGAGGCAAGTGGGCAACCAGCGCTATCACACTAGGGAACGTGATGCTAATCGAGCCGTAGCCGCCTGCCCGAATGAAGGACCAGAGCTTAGGCAACATAGGCTTCTTGCGACCTGCCAATATCCAGGCTTGGGGGAATGCCTTGGTATAGAGCAAGATTGCGTCCCACATCTCAGAATGTGTGGCCGAGTCTTTATCCTGGAAAACCTTGGCTAGGAAAGCGGCGCTGCTTAGCTCCTGTCGTGTCTCCAAGAGTGCTGGCAGAATTTTGTTAGTCACCATATGCAGGTTTCATTCAACACTCGAGCACGCCATAACTACCTGGAGATTTGGTCACTGCTGTTCTAATAAAATTGTAACATGCCCGGCGAATCATTGGGTTCTCGTGGGTGAAAAATTGCCATGTCTTTGTCGCGCTTAACAAGTGGTCATATTTCGACTGGCACTTCTCGAGATCGGTTGGTAAGACATTTTCTAAGCAACGCAACATTTGTGTTACTATGATTCTTCTTTCGATTCAAGCGAGTAAACCAACCTAAGAGGTGCCCAAGAGAGTAGAACGAGCTTGATATTACTCTCCCGTATTTTGAGGCTGCGTCTTCTTTAGAAGTAAACCTTGGATCACCTGGGGAGTATATAGCAATAAGCTACCAATGTGGAATGTTATACACTCAACGTGTTACTAACTCAAAGTTTCTGGGGTCTTTTCCAGCAGATTTTCCGATATATACTCTAGCAATGGGGCTTGACAAAATCCGAACACTTCACTCCGCTTAGTTGGGGGGAATGCAGCCTACAATGGCTGATTAGAATAAAATTCTGTGGGAAACTTCCAACGTGTTGAAGCGCTTACGTGGAAAGATTCTAAGGCTATTCTGGAGACCTCCTTGCTTGGATCAAAAAAGGAGCAGACCCACGGTCCTATGAATTCTTTCAAGGTAGGTGCAATCTTTTTCTTCAGCTTCTGAATGAATATCATGTGAATCCCGTTGATAGCAGCACGGACGCGTCTATCAACTTCGATGGAATTTTTCGAATACACCTTGGGCTGTTCAACTAATAGTTGGTATCAGATTGCTCAAGCACCGAATTGTCACTATCCTTACCCACGCCTGAAATGCTTCAAGTAGATCCTCTGTGTCGCTGCTCTTGACATAATTCTCTAGATCCTCTAAAGCTTTTATCTTTGTCGTGGTATCTCTCTTGGATAGCCTTTTGAAAATCACACCAATCTCTCCACTGAGAAATTCAGGCTCAGGGCCGTTATTTTCAGTCGAAAAATGACTGAAGCCAATGTTGGAACTTGCTGGTAAGTTTCCAAACGTCCCGCTAAAGGATAATTCAGCAGCTCGGCTACGAGTAGACAATCAGAAAGGGGGATCGTTGCTTGATGGACAGTGAAATCGACAGCTTACCTACTACTGGTAGGCTTCAGATTCCCCTTTACTCTTTGTACGTTTTTTCCTTTGACCATTCTAAAAAAACCTGTAGAGGTAGTGCTCCAGCGTTTGCCACCAGTAAGAGAAATAATATTGCGTACTATTGCCGCTTTAAGTAATCCGCATGTTTTGCCCACTTTTGCTTAAAACCATGGTTAAAGCGCAGCAGATAAACAAGATCATCTGCTTACCAAACCTGACCCACCTCCGTTGATCGATTAATCGGGACTCAACATCAATCACGAATGAAAACTATATGGCATAGTTACCATAGAAGCAATAGTGTGCGCACGGGCCATGGTGTAGCCATATGCACAAGTGGTTGCCAGTTAAAGAAGATGGACCGATACGGGGCATTAAGGCATTTCGTAATGTTTCACCAAAAAATCTAGCATGATTCAGACTTCCATATAGACAATATATAGTATGAAACAAGCCATATAGCGGTATGAGCGATATCTAACAAGTGAATGCCCAATACAGGGAATAAATCCACAGCGTTAGTTATGATGCAGGAAATGAGTTCAAGGTGATATATCCATTGCAAAGACAGTATCATGATGGATCAGACAACCGCCATCTGGCACTGAAATAGAGGATACTGAGGCACCATAGTCCATGAGGCATTGAAATAAAGGATACTGAGGCACCATAGCCCATGAGGCACCATAATCCAAACGGAATCTGAAACAAGAGCTGCTGAGATACTCGGCACTTCAATCCAAGTGGAACCTGAAATAAAGGCCGCTGAAATCAATGGTGATTTCCAGATATGGAGCGTGATTGTTCGTATGCCAACCTTGTAGCTGTATATGGATAAAGCTCTCCACATTGAAATTATGTGACATACGTTACTTCCTACAACCTCGCTACCCTAAGCCAGCAAAAATTCTACTCCAATATCTTTACAAGAAATAGCAACCATGTAGTATATAAGTGCCACGGCCAAAGCTCAATGCACCATCCGAAGTTCATTGAATTCAACATGACCAGGAACGATCTAGAGCTGGGCAAGTCCAAGCCCCGTATTCATTTCGGCCATAGCCAGGCCTCCCAGGTGCAGCCGTCAATCAATGTGGATAGTCCAGAGGAGATCAATGCCTTGCCAATCGCATTTCGCACACTCTCACTTCGAGTGACCGACTCTATCAAGAGCCCCGAGGAAGGAGCAGGTCCCAAGGAAGACACCGAGTACTTCTCGTCGTTGGACTTTCATAAAATATCTGCTGATAGTGCCTGTGTCAGATTCGGTACCATCCAGGACCGAGGTCTAGACGCAACTGCCGCTAAGACTCGCCTTGCGCGTAATGGGCCCAACACTCTTCAACAGCCCAGCCAAAGCTACATTAAAAAACTTCTGGGCTACATATTCGGTGGCTTCTGCTCTGTATTATGGATCGGTGTCCTCACCTTCTTTCTTTGTGCCTACCCGCCAGTGAGCACCTCGGGGTTCAACGTCACCAACTTTGCCCTAGCAATCTTAGTGGTGAGTATATGCAGAGCAATGACCAATGACCCTAGTAACTGACCGCCCGTTGTTTCTAGATGATCGTTATTTTCTTCCAAGCATCCTTCTCTGCAATCCAGGATTGGTCAACCAGCCGTGTGATGAAATCGATCCTCAACATGATTCCCGCCGAATGCCTTGTGCTACGAGATGGCTTGCCTCAGAAACTCGCGGCCACCGAGCTGGTCATCGGCGATATTGTTTTATTGAAGCTTGGTAACAAGGTTCCTGCTGACATCCGTCTTCTCAAGATCTCCAATGACATGAAGTTCGACCGCTCCGTACTCACCGGCGAAAGTGAAGCCATCGAGGGCTCGGTGGAAAACACCGACGAGAATTTCCTGGAGTCGAGAAACATGGCTCTTATGGGGACCCATGTCGTCAACGGAAGCGGAGCCGGCGTAGTTGTGATGACTGGCAACAATACCGTGATGGGACGTATATCGAAGTTGACCTCCTCCAAGGGAGAGAAAAGACCCCTGATCCAAAGAGAGATAGACCGTTTTGTCAAAATCATTGTGTCGCTGACTGTCTTGCTGGCAGGAGGCATGGCGCTGGCCTGGGGAGTGTAAGTTTTCCTTGGATTATGAATTGACATCACCGCATACTGACATTCACTTGCTAGCTGGTTAAGGAGAGACCACTATGATTTCATGAGTACCGCTCAACTATTGGTCAACCTGATGGGATGTGTTGTTGCCTTTATACCGGAGGGTATGCCTATCGGTGTCGCATTGGCCCTCTCAATGATAGCAGTGCGTATGAAGAAGAACAACATCTTGCCCAAGGCGCTTACCACAGTAGAGACATTGGGATGTGTCAACGTCATCTGTTCAGACAAGACTGGCACGCTTACGCAAAACAAGATGTTTGTCACCTCCGTGGGCTTTTGTGATAAAGAGTCCAACGCTGATGCTTGCCGCGAGGCCATTGGTTCTAAATCAGACTCGAACGCCACTAAAGCTTACCGCCAACTTCAAGTCGCTTCAATTCTCTGCAACAACGCCACCTTTGATCCAGCCACCATGGATCGTCCCATTGCCGATCGTCTTGTGAATGGTGATGCCACCGATTGCGCATTGCTTCGTTTCGCCGAACAAACCAGCGACACGTCTAGCATCACAGCCAACTTTGAGCGTATCTTTGATATCCCGTTCAATTCTAAGAACAAATGGATGTTGTCGATGTTTTCTGCCAGAGGAGAGGGCCAGACTATGGAGCAAATCTATGGAAGAGCAGACGAGCCCCTAGTCATTGTTAAAGGAGCCCCTGATGTCCTCTTTCCGCACTGCCGATATGCCCTCTCGGCTGAGTCTGGAGGAGACATAGTGCTTACACCAGAAAATCACTGTGCATTGGAAGCGATGCAGAAGAAATGGTCCAGCAATGGGCAACGAGTGCTTGTTCTGTGCCGTCGCTACTATTCACCTAAAAATTCCCGGGATTCGAATGATTTCCATACCGAAGTGGTGAGTGAGGCTGTAAAAGATCTGACTATTATCGGTCTGGTTGGGATTATGGACCCACCTCGCCCTGAAACCAGAGAAACTGTCGCCTCCTGTCGTAAAGCCGGGGCTCGCTTCTTTATGGTTACCGGAGACTTTGGCTTGACTGCGGCTGCCATAGCCCGGGAAATTGGCATTTTCACAGGGCTTAGGGAGCCGGATGTGTTTGACGACGTCGCGAATCTTGCTGAAAACGAAATGGATTCTAAATTCAGTTATACAACCAGCCTATTGCTTACTGGTACTGATATTCAGAAGCTAGGAAGCTCGGATTGGGATCGTGTATGCCGCTATGAAGAGATTGTATTTGCTCGTACCACCCCTGAGCAAAAGTTAAAGATTGTCAGCGAGTTCCAAAAGAGAGATTCCGTTGTGGCAGTAACCGGTGACGGGGTCAATGATGCGCCGGCTTTGAAGGCGGCGGATGTTGGCGTTGCTGTTGTTTCCGGTAGTGATGTTGCTATTGAGGCTGCTGATCTGGTGCTGCTGGATAGATTCGATTCTATCACTGACGCAATTCGCCTGGGACGGCTAGTCTTTCAGAATCTACAAAAGGTCATCGGTTACCTCTTGCCTGCCGGAAGTTGGTCGGAGATATGGCCAGTGCTGATCAACATGTTCTTCGGTACTCCACTACCCTTGAGTTCCTTCCTTATGATCATTATCTGTTGCTTCACGGATCTGTTTCCTTGTTTATCGCTTATTATGGAGCAACAGGAGTATGATCTATTGGCACTTGCCCCTCGCAATGCAAAGAAGGACCATTTGATTAACGCGAAAATCTACCTTCAGTCTTACATGTAAGTTCAAGCTTGTTTGAGGCTTTTCGAATAACTGATTCTAATCATGCTCGATCCAGCTTTATAGGCTCACTAATGACCATGGCATCTGAGGCGATGTTCTTCACCTACTTTAAAGAGGTCTCGGGTTACAGCTGGTACGATCTGGTGTTCACTTACGGCCCACCCACCGGAAAAACCTTTGCGTTCCCAGATGGGGTCACCACCGAAATGTACAACGACAGTAGTAGCCCCTGGAATGCTATGGTGAACAACGGTCAATGTGTAACTTTTGTCACGCTGGTTCTCTTGCAGTGGGGAAACATTCTTTCCATTCGAAACCGTAAACTCTCGATTCTACAGGCCGATCCTATTCGTCCCCATCGACGCAATTTATGGATCTTTGTTGGCTGTCTGTGCTCTTGCTCATGGCTATATTTGTCACCGAAACCCCGTTTATCAACAACCTCTTTAACACCGCCCCTGTTCCAATCAAATATTGGTTGATCCCACTACCCTTGGCCCTGGGGATCTTGCTTATGGATGAAATTAGAAAACTGTTGGTACGCGTGTTTCCTAAAAGTATCATTGCCAAATTGGCTTGGTAAATGCTAGAGTGTCGCATCGTAAAATAGAAACTATCTTTTCGTTAATAAACCCATTTTGTTACATATACTGCTTTCGTTGGAAGGTTGGGATTTATTTCAGGTATTTGTCTATAGATATCTGCTGTTGATGGCTGTACTTAATATTTATAGAAGCCGCCGCTACCACCACCATTACCACCACTTCCACCACCGTTTCCACCATATTCTCCGCCACTTCCACCGCCGTTGCCGCCATAACCTCCGCCACCACCGTTGCCCCCATAACCTCCACCACCACCGTTTCCACCATATTCTCCACCACTTCCACCGCCGTTGCCGCCATATCCACCACTGCTGCCGCCACCGCCGTTTCCACCGTAACCTCCACCGCTACCGCCACCATTGCCCTCGTAGCCTCCGCCGCTGCCGCCACCACCGTTTCCTCCATATCCTCCTCCATTTCCGCCGCCGTTACCACCATATCCTCCGCCACCGTTGCCACCGTAGCCTCCACCACTTCCGCCGCCGTTTCCACCATATCCACCACCACTTCCACCACCATTTCCTCCATATCCTCCTCCGCTTCCACCGCCGTTTCCTCCGTATCCTCCACCGCTTCCACCACCATTGCCACCATATCCTCCGCCGCTTCCACCACCGTTGCCACCATATCCTCCGCCGCTTCCTCCACCGTAGCCTCCACCACTTCCGCCACCGTTTCCTCCATATTCTTCACCGCTGCCGCCACCACCGTTTCCTCCATATCCTCCGCCGCTTCCGCCACCGTTGCCACCGTAGCCTCCACCACTTCCGCCGCCGTTTCCACCATATCCACCACCACTTCCACCACCATTGCCCCCGTAACCTCCACCGCTGCCGCCACCACCATTTCCTCCATATCCTCCTCCGCTTCCGCCGCCGTTTCCTCCGTATCCTCCGCCGCTTCCACCACCATTGCCACCATATCCTCCGCCGCTTCCACCACCGTTGCCACCATATCCTCCGCCACTGCCGCCACCGTAGCCTCCACCACTTCCGCCGCCGTTTCCTCCATATTCTCCACCACTGCCGCCACCGCCGCTTCCTCCACCGTAGCCTCCACCGCTTCCGCCACCATTTCCTCCATATTCTTCACCGCTGCCGCCACCACCGTTTCCTCCATATCCTCCGCCGCTTCCGCCGCCGTTACCACCATATCCTCCGCCGCTTCCGCCGCCGTTACCACCATATCCTCCGCCGCTTCCACCACCGTAGCCTCCACCACTTCCGCCGCCGTTTCCTCCATATTCTCCACCGCTGCCGCCACCGACCGTTTCCTCCATATCCTCCGCCGCTTCCGCCGCTGCCGCCACCGTAGCCTCCACCACTTCCGCCGCCGTTTCCTCCATATTCTCCACCGCTACCGCCACCACCGTTTCCTCCATATCCTCCGCCGCTTCCGCCGCCGTTACCACCATGTCCTCCGCCGCTGCCGCTGCCGCCGCCGTAGCCTCCACCACTTCCGCCGCCGTTTCCTCCATACTCTCCACCACTTCCACCGCCGTGTCCTCCGTAGTGTTCTTCGCTTCCACCCCCATTGCCACCGTGGCCACCATAGCCATCACCGTGAGTTACACCACCACCCTCCCCGGAGTAATCTTTGGTGTTGTATCCGCGCTCAAGAACAGCAGCACTCGCCATGGACAAGGCTGAAGCAGCAAGAAGAAGTCTAATTGAAGAGATTTTCATATTGAGAAGTTGATTTTCTACATTTGAATTAAGCTCGCCATTTATAGCCCTACAGTGTCTCAAATGGGCAAGGTTTCTGTTGATCCCAGGAGCAATATTCAGGGATAGTGACGCCACATGTATGTTGTTTCATTTGCATTGAATGGACTAGCTGCTCGTCGATTGTGTCATTTGCCTTGAGTGAGCTAGCTGCTCCTGAGAATGCACTCGGAGTTGTTGTTGATCCATGTAGATGTCCCATTTCTGGCAGAGTCGATTGGCTTACAAATACATGAAGTGCATTTGGAGATTGTGATGTGCGGTGCTTAATGTGGTGATCAGATAAATGCATTGATCAGTAGCTTCGAAATATTTTATTGACCGAATACTCTCGTGGCAATAGAAACTGATAGGTGACCGGCATACATGCTTGCCTTATGTAGGGTACTTATCGCATCAGCTGTGTTCTGAGTAAGCCCTAATAAAGAATCCGAGGAAGATGTTCTGAGTAAACCCAAGCACCAAGAGGCCTATACTGCTTGTGGAGTTGTTGAAAAATGGAAGAAGACTGTAGATGACATCTCGTCCTTTGTGGCCTCCCCTC
>MCFE01001249.1:0-12218 GCA_002104905.1 Basidiobolus meristosporus CBS 931.73 | reverse complement strand
ATATCTACTTATATATATTGCCAGATTAGTTTTGTATGCTCTCTGCAGAATACCTGTATGTGACCATCATGTTAAAGCACATATTACTATCTGTATTGTGAATACCCCATCCATTAGCTCAATAGCCAGCTTTTCTGGGCACAAGGGATGGTATTGCTGAGGAATGTCTTAAATCCAGGGGATTTGCTTCAAAACTCACACACATTATTATTTCCAAACACCAATACTAAGAGTATCCTCCTCCCAAAGAGAGAATATACATAAGTGAGCATGCAATTGCAGCAAAGCTGCCAAGCTGGATGCCATTGGCCAGGATATGGAACAATTAAAAGCTGGAGACACTAAAGATAGAGGTGAATATGTTGAAGCAAAAGCTTTTCACTGGGAGCAACACATTTGCTCTTGAGCAATATTCCTATACTAATGACCAAGTAATATGTGGGATGTTTCATGTTAAATTAGCCCTTTGAGATACATGAAGATTTGATAGAACTGGCAATGCATTACAGAGTATCAATTACCCAAAGTACTTCTCACAAGCTCCTATCAATACTTATATGCATATTCAACAATGCAAAAGCAAGGACTGTATGACTGGATATGTACTAATTCATGTTACCTCTGTAAGCAATTTCTACTCATAATACACCAGAAGCATTGGGAGTCATATATGGACAGTATAGAAATATTTATCCACAAGCTGATCACCAATGCATATTTTGCACATTTGCAGCTTTTATGCAAGGAGTTTGTTATGGGATTCATGAGGCTATACTACAAGCATAAGGCCAAGCATGAAGATCTCTGCTGCTATTGCATCCATATGCTACACCATCTTGTTTGGTGAGTGGAAAATATTGGACCTTGCTTCACCTTTTGTGAGTTTCCTATGGAGTGGATGTGTGGGGAGATAGGAAGACAAGGTAAGTTACAAGCACTGCCATATCTCAATCTAATCAGCAATATTACCATGAAGTCTGTCATAGATTTGATGAGTTGGCACATGGAGGACAGCCAGGAAGAGTTGAAAAATAATGAGGACAGAGGTACACATGCAGAGACCAGTTGTGCATCAACATACAAAGTAGTGTTGGATGCAACAAGCAACTAGTTCTTATTATGACAGGTTTACCAAAGTATACCAGGTTTCTTCTGGGCACAAGCTAACTTCCATACCATTTAATACAGAACTTATATAGACTTGGACATCAGTATACCAATAAGGGGGGCTAAAATCTGGATGGAAAGAAGCATTGATTAGCTAAGTACCAAAAGTATTTTGCAGATATTCAAGAGGCATTCATGGCAAAAGTGGCAACAACTAAGCATATGTTTGTAAGATGTATATGTTACCTGCAATACTAAGTGTGTGGAAAATTTGCAAGTGTCACACTAAAAAGCTGTAAAGATGAGGTGATAGAAGTGCGTCAATTGCAGCAGGAGTGCATGTATGCTGAGGTTAGTAAGCAGGAGGCCATAGACTTTTTTGGTTTGAACCATACGTGGAATACCAACAGTAGTTGTGGATTGTAAAGAGGGTTAATAATTGCAAGCTGCCAGCAATATGACAGCTTCATCTTGGGATCTTGATAGCTGATCCAGATTGGATCCACCCATGGGACCAAATTATTATCCATGGGGAATAATGAATTAGAGCCAGTTGCCAAATATTCCTGTGTGGTGGATGAGCTTGCAGTGAAAGGCATATCTTCTATCACACCCTCCTAATCCTTGGATGTAGGTAGTATGGAGATCCTACAAGTAAGTAAAGCAATGATGTTGCAGGAAAAAGTGCTTTGTGATAGCTTAATGGGAGAAGCATACACACCCAAAAGATGTAGAAGAAGATGCTCTAAAGTAATAAAATAGAGTACCACAAAACCCCAAGGAGCATCAACAGTAACTTGGAGAAGTGAAAAATTGCTAAACTTCCTGTTGTTGCTTTAAATATTTTAAATAGCAGTATTACACTTTCAGAGGAATTTGTGGAACCAATGAAAAACCAACTTCAGGATAGCTGTAGAGCACTGTGTGTAAGACAGTTAGTCCTCTGGATAAGCCTAGAGCATTGCTAGCCCCCAGGTCTTTGCTGGTTTTTAAAATTAGTGAATATGTGACAAACTTTCAAGTCAACAGCTGGTAAATCAACAGTGAGCCATGTAGTAGCTTAAGCTATATAAGTAGTATGTGTGAAAACTACATACTTACACTTGTTGTAAAGTTTGTAATCAAAAGCCTAACTTAGTAACTTGGATCATTACCTATATATTTAGAGAATTGTGACCAAACTTCTTGTTGGGAATTACTAAGAATTTTTTCATCAAATATCAGCTACCCAGAACAAGAAATTTTGCACAGATGTCCAAACAGCCCCAAAACTTGCACACATACTCTAGAGACCTACTCAGGCTCATACAAGTGTCTGCTCTTGCAAGACCATGTAAAATCTCAAATACCACTTTTACTTTCAATAAATCATTAGGTGAAACCTACATAAACTACTTGTTCTCCCAACCACTTCTAATATCTCCAAAACTCTTAAGACAATATTACTTTCCAGAGGAATCCTTGCAATAATGTCTGGTACCCTTTACAGGCTAATCTTCATGACTGCCATGATGACTCAGACTTTATAAAATGCTAGTACTAACTATATAAATAAGTCTCAAGCTTTGCTCATATACTCTAGGACCTTCCAGGTTACACAGTCAAAAAGGCTATTGGATATCTTAGGATACAAGCAAAATGTGCTCACTAATACATTTTCAGGAAGTCCTAAGTGATGGTAAGACTTGAGGACCCAGTATATTACAAAGTTTTCACTTCAAGATTTATTGCATGTAAGTGGAGCATATATACTTGTTCATGGTCTGAACGAGACAGCATTTCCATATATGTGGTAATAATCAAGAGCTTGTCTGTGTGTGTAAAGGGGGGCTTTTAAAGAGCTTCTTGAGCTTTGATATCTTGGTAAAACTATTCCAAAAAGCTTATATGAGCTTGGGCTGGAAATAGGCATATTGATGGACTATAATACAATGATAAGTTAATATAAATATTTATGTGTAAGTACAAAATTTACAACACAGAATCGCATACAATTTCCAAGCTAATCAGTAATTTTGCAAAATGAAGCATTGGGTATGAGTAGCAGTGCGATCCACAAATCTGGAAGACCATGCCTATTACTATATGCTGACAGTAAGCCTTTATACAGATCATCATATTAAGTCTCCCTGATCACGCACAAGAGAACACTCTACAGTTACTACTATATTGGCTATGCAAATGACTAATTACACCGAATTTTTGATAGAGTGCATTTTCACATTGGGCTAATGGTGGGGAAACTCATTAGGGCTTTCAATTAATTGCACTAGAGTTATTTGTCCGTGGTCTAGGATTTTGCAAATGCCAAATAGCCAATGGTTATGGAAGTCATCTAAAATGCCCCGGGGCTTGAACACATCTTCCCATATCTTGGCTAACATGCCTCTCTGTTTCACTCTATGGGATTCCTCAGGAGTGGGCACTGGAAAGGCGTGGAAAAACGTGGATAAGACTTTTCCTAACTTTTCACCGTACCATTCCGAAGACTCGGCGAAATATCACATAGCATTGAAGCCCAGGTCCTCTTCAAACCAATCAAATTGGCCAAGGATAAAACGTGCCATATGGTTGATAGTAGTTCGTTCCTACAGTACCACGAAGCACTAGGTATTCCATTTAGGGTTAGGGCTTAATACATTCCAAGTAACCTTGACTATTTCTGGCATCATTGGGTAGAAAGTGATGTAACCTCGCTCAAGCAACATGATTCAGATTTTTAAGATGCAGTGAGCGCAACCCATCCTACATATGCACTAGGGCCAAATGGTACACTCCAGCAGTGGATTGTCAACTCGGTGGCTGATTTATTAGAGATACGGAACTGGGGAATACTCTTCAGATACAAAAGAATAACAACTGGTCTAGCCCAAAAATGACCAGAGTAAAAACCGCACGTGCAACAAGAACTCTAGGGAAGAATTGAAACCAACTACGAAACCGTTCGACGTTCACATCTGTTTGAGTACACCTCGGATGAACCCACGGAACAGACGAAACTGCTTTTTATTCCCAGCCAGTCTCTTAACCACCACTGCAGACTTGCTTGTACTTGGGATGTCCACTACCTTGATTTTCGCCGAAAAGGTTTTCTTCTCGACCAGTGTCCAATGGGCGTCCGTCAGGGAAGGGGAATGTTGACAGATCATCTTGGACTTCGAGTCCAGTATGTATGGGAATTGATTATCATCTAAAAAACGGATCATCTTGGCTAACAGGACTGATGCTTTTTCCTTGGAAAATGTAACCACGCAGTGATTGAGGTATATGAGCAAGCTTGCCTCATTTATGTGCCGGGCCTGTAGACCAAGTGTACTGTCATCGTCATCACTCTGATCGGCCTCTAGTAGCTCCAGGCTGCGTGAGATCAACTCATATAGTGAAGTTATGGGCGTTCTTTTTACTAGCACTCGCTCAGGAAAGCTTGTATCCTCGCCACTTAACTCTAACTCTTTCTCCAACAACTGTCGAATCTCTGCCTCCGTTTGGTATAAGCATGCGCTCATCTCAACGATGATTTGGGGATCTATCTCACGCGGAAGAGAGATACTCTGCAATGGGTCATAGAATGGCAATGAGGGTGCTACACCCGTTACCACAAGAAATTTGTGTTGATAAACATCGGCTATAGTCACTCGTCGCTTCCGATTAGGGTCCAAGCAACGAGCAAGCAAATTCTTGCACTCTGAAAGCACCGGCTTAGTATTCAGCATGCATAGACCTGATGGAATAGGGGAGACAATTACCAGTGGTTATTTTACCGGGGTACTTGACTTTCCCGGTCATCACCCGCTCAAGGTTCTTTGGCCTAGACGGGTCACCAAATGGTAGATATCCAGCAACCATCACAAAAAGTACTACGCCTGCAGAGCAAAGTCAGCTTTGCAATGTCACACATACAAGGATGTTTACTCACCCAGCGACCATATGTCAACCTCAGGTCCTAGAAAGTAGTTTAGTGGTGAGAAAAGTGGGATAAATGCCCATGCGCTGGCTACTGACCGACATAGGGCTCTCCACGCAGAATCTCTGGCGCTGTATAGGGCAGAGAACCACAAGCAGTTTTTAGAACCGCATTTCGGTTGTAGAAATTGGCCAGTCCGAAATCGATTAATTTAATATTGTCGTCCTTATCTACAAGGATATTCTGCCTCGAGACATTAGGCCTGGTGCATACGGTCCACGGTAAATGAACCCGGCTTACCTCAATCTTGATATCACGATGGGTAATATTGAAGCTGTGGCAATAACCTGTGTATGTTGTTGAGTACATTTGCGCACCAGCTCTGGGCTGGGGAGGCTTGGAGTCTACTTACTTAAAGCGGCCACAATCTGCGTGAAGTAGCGCTGTGCTCTGTCTTCGGACAGCCCTCGCTTGCCAATCTTATTCGCCAGTTGGCACCCATCAACGTACTCATAGAACAAATAGTAATGAGTGGTTGTTACACGGAAATTCTTTAGCGTCACGATATTGGGGTGAGCAAGAAGCCGGGCCATGTTAGCTTCACGAAGCACTCGCCGTTCCATTGATTTTGTTTTCTTTGCATCGTATACTGCACCTCGCCGGATCTGTCGCTGTATGATCTTCACGGCGTACTAAAGAAGCAACACAATGAGCTCCTTAATATGCAGCGTCGATGAGACGAAAGCGCACAGCAAATTCACCTTCTCTTTCGTTGCCAAACTCATAATCAGCTTGACTTTTCCGTAACTGCCTTCCCCTAGAGACTTGATTACTGTGAACTCACCAAGCGGGGTCCTTAGAATTCCTCGATTGGCGCTCTTAAGCGACAGGGCTATCCTTTTCGAAACCATCCTAAGACTATTGAAGGTAGGGGAGTGAACAGAGCGCTTGTAAGATTAGGTCAACGTTGGAAATACAGATCAAGGGCCCACAAAGAAACACAGACGATGAACGAAATATTTTAAAATAGGCTTTCTGAAGACTGAAGAGTCCCCTCGGCCCGCCTTATGAATGAAGGGTGATGTCAGTTCGTGCAGGTGTTCTGAGGATAGCCTGGTGAAATCAAGAATTAAAATTTCCTCGCACTGTTCCTTACTCTTCTCCAGGTCTTAAAGATTACTAGAATTGAAAAGGACACATGCTTGGAATAAGCACTTGGGTGATGCAAAAAGTCGCGTCTATTGTATCTGTTGTGTGCCGATTATAATAGGATCTTTGCATTGAACTCAGTAGACTACAATCTAACCGGAGAATAAGCCGGAGTGATGGATGATTTTAGCATAGAGGTATACACACACATATATATATATACATTTGTAAATGTTGAAGCTGCAAGCAAGCAGGACCTTCATTAGGGGAAAGCATAAACAATCACGAAAATCATTCAGGATGTTTAATCTCCTCTCCTGCTTGACCTATACTAGTTTCAAACTGTTAATCATTATCACTTAATAATCATCCATTGGACACTAATGCTATACACTTGTACCAACCCACCTGTGGTTGGTATGGAATTCTAACATTGGGATGGATCGTTCTGAACCTTGTTGACAATGATAGTTTGTTGTTGCAATAAAGTAGTCATTTTTATCGGAGCCTACAACTTGCAAGAAGGTTAAGCTAATGCTGCAATGAGACCTTTATTTGAAATGGCTATGCTGGAAGGATTGTTGAATTGACTAGTATAATGCAGGAATTCGGGTGTTTTCAGGATAAGCTTGGTGCTACTGGCTACTAGAATGTCGGTATATCCAGCTTCTAAGCATGTTCGTCTAGTTGGGGATTTCAGGGCTATTGATCAGTGCTCTTCGGTATACAAAGCACTCACTGAAGATATAGTGGACGATGAACGGATTGTAAGACAACGTCCCTCACAGCGAGTTTAAGGACTAGTTCTAAAATCAGTGATGCATATTCATGGGGAGGTTCTTACTCGCCTAACCATATGTAAAGAGGAGGCTCTGATTCACTGCATAAAGTCTCACAAAGAAAAGAATCAACATAACCGGGATAGTGCAGCAGCAAGGGGGTGAGTGGGCAATGCTCCGCTTTATTTTCTAATAAAACTAGACCACATTGCGGTGTTACTTGGAAAAAGATGGTGAATGGTGAGCTCCTACGTACGATGACTCCACTCTTATTTCGAAGTCCAATGAAGGCGATGCGGGCTGTCGCGATGTTGCAGCTTCTTGATTAGGTTATCCCGATCGGTGATATTGGGTAAGTAGGACCGAGTGATATCACGGCCAAAGCGATGGTGACTAGGCGGAACAAACAATCCCCCACTTTGGCGCGACTTCGATTTACGGCCATTGTTGGATGACCAGTGAATGGTGCTACTCGGCAAGATCACCCAATCCTCCGATAAGCAACCATCAAGGCCGGAACGTGATTCCCGACTTCTACCAAATACCTGGTCGTTAATCCAGGAAAACATGCTCGGCGGCTAAATATTTATAATAGGTATGCTGGCGAAGAAATTTGGTATACTAGCTGGGTTCAATACAGGCGACGAACTAAGTGCGGTGCTGAGGAAGGAGATATCGAAAAAGGCGAGTGGGAATACGAGCTGAATAGAAGAGGAGTTCCAGTGGTGTTGATTCCTGGTGTAGTACTTAATTTACAGTGTATGATACGGCCAGCCAAAAGAAAGAAGAATATATGCGTATGTGGTAGTAGAGTTGACTTGATATACAATGGAGTGAGCGAGAGAGGAAGGTAGTGTTTACAATTGAGAAGTTGGAGATGGGTTGTTGAGCGTATATATGTGTATGTAGGGCCTAACAATAGATGCTGCACATATGGAACATAGCCTACCACGATGCTGCTATCTGTTAATCCACCTCCAAGTCGGTCACGCCTATGGAGCGGAGGCCAGTGATTGGATGGATATTACACAACTGAGCAGTACTAAATAGCAATCGTTGAGTTTGCTTTGTTTGTGGATCCGCATCAAGAATCCTACTGGATGAAATATTACGATCCATCTTCTTCAACGCGCTTACTCCCCTACAACTGAGCGGTGATTTAATTAAAGCAATTTGCCCATGTTTTGCAACATAGGGTAGGCTTTGCTGGGAGCCCAGTAGACAGAAAGACAATGCATGCCTGATAGGACCATTCCTAACCGCTCAATACTGCTCCACCTTGTTCCCCCACAAGTGACCATGTATAGCTATAAAAAGACGGCTCACATGATACTCTCGTATTTAGCCAGGTGCCATTGCAAATCGCTTCTAGACAATTGACGACAAAGAGATGGCTGCGGCAATATGGCTGCGTTATTTGCGTTGAGATTGCATGGCAGCAATATTGCTAAATATTATGACCTAAACAGTGACTCCATCTGCCTTCTTAATATGGTAATCAATTCTCGTTGATTGGCTATTGGATCTCCGTGAATAGCCAAATGTAACGTCATTTAATTTAGCAATATCAACAGCTGTATATGTCACTGTCGAAGATTCAGATTAATTTGAACTGAGTGCTTTTGATGAATGGAGTCCACTCTGTAATATTTTGTCATCTCTTGACAAGTAGGGAGGCAACATAAAATGTATTATTCTGAAATAGACTTGTGCAACATATACGCAGAGTGTATCTGGTACCGAACGCTGAGATCACTTGATTAAAAGTGCAAAGTAGTAGGGTTTTATCAGAAGTACGGTGAGCTCCAAGTTTTTATGGAGAAGATTAAGCATGTTCATCCGTGCCCAAAGAAACAGGTTGCCAGCATAACTACATTATTCATAAGGTCTTTGAGTGGTTTCACATCAACATTGGTACATACTAGAACAGATTGTTTCGCATATAAAATAGTTGCAATTAGTGGTCAGATGTTAGGAGTTGCTTGGGTGCCATGGCGGTGCTTTTTCATTGGCCCAAGTTAAGGGCAGAGATAATGAGGTAATGGAAAGCACCGTATTCCAAATATTTTTAGCAAAGTAGCCATATGTGCTTATTGTGGATTATATATAAGGTGGGAATCTTTATATCAATATTGATAATCCTGATGATCAAGTTCAAACTTACTGGGAGGCAAGTTGGTAAAGGGAAATAGAATATCAGCAGTAGGACACACTTTAAACTTGAATAACACACTTGTTTGCCAATGCCTCTACCAATACAGAATGATGTTCAAATTCAAACGTTTGCCCTAAGCTGCTCAAAATTCTGGAGAATGCTCGTGGCGGGGCACCATGCTTTAGAGATATAGTGTGCAACTAAATCTGACACTGCTATTAACTTATTGTAGGGTTATAATCCTATTTGAAGCCAAAAGCTTGTGCTTCACTTGAGTTATGGGATAGCCTACAACTAGTTTTTATAACTGGAGCATGCATAGGGTATTTGAGAGAGTAAACAGCGCCTTAAATGCTATTTGTTGAAGTAGCCACAAACTCTGGTATTTTGTCAGTTGTGTCTGTCGCCTGCAGCAATATATTTAGCCGGAGAGTATATGTGATGAAATAGAGAACCAGAAAATTTAGATAAATAGGAAAGCTAGGCACAACTGATGATATTAAGCATTACGGAAGGCCTTAAAGAGCTGGGTATATAATTTGAAACATTTGGATGACTTGAAGGACTTCACAAATTCAAAGAATTTGCTAAAAAACAAACAGAATCTCAAGTTAGCAACTGATAATTTCGCAACCAGACAAGAATGTATTTAAGATATATGAAAAATATAGGAGTTAAACCGAATATTATCAGCAGGGTACATATAGAAGATGCGATATAATGCTAATAGAGCAAAGCTTGTGTGCAGTCAAAATTCCTCATCCATTAATCGCTCACGGTGGTCATATTTGGCATGACTCTTACGATAAGTTTATCACCGTTAGTCATACAAGATTACTCTATTTTCTGTGGTTATTTTATTGAGTACAATCGATATGAATCTGTGACTCATTTATCCTGATCCGCTATGCACTAACATAAATTCATTATATTTGCCTTCGATTTAGCTACAGTTACTGACGTAGTTGGTTATCACTTCGCCACGATCAACATCGTTTTTGCCTTAGGTATTCTAGTATAATACTGTCACGCACATTACAGCAATAGTTTTGCACTTCGTGAAGTAATGTACATGCCTCGGGCCAGTTGTGTAGGTATGTGTTTTCTGTGCGAAGGCAGCGATGCCGCCAAGGATGTGACAGTTGGCTATAATTCTTGTACCAGGGTCATAAACATTTTCACTGGGGAAATTGCATACATCAACTACGAGTTAATTCAGGCTATTTCCAGTAGTATGCAAACAGATGGAGCTAAATGCCGCTATTCACGAAGAATAACTTTGGAACAGTATGCACATGATAAACACGAATTATATTCATATCATGGTAGTTGAACTTGGAATTCAGCACGCTGTTATTGAATATTCGCGGTAACTTCTTTCCATCCGAAATTGGCTGCGTTCTTCCATCTTACGGGAGACTCTGGAAATCAGACTCTTCCTGTACCTCTTCGTCATAACCTAAATCTTAAAGATTAATGTGCTCATATGCGGATGGGATGACTCCGGTTGGTAAAAGTACCGTAGACTAATGTATATTTAACAAAGGGCTTGATCACACTTTGCTAGAGTATGTTGGTCCATCAATTCAGAACGTATTGGGTTTCATCAAATTAATCCTGACATTAATCTTTTTTGCCTAGCAAGCACAGGATTTTTATTGTGATGGGAATACTGAATCCTATCAAACACGTGATTTCGAAGTCTTGTTCACAGCGTTGGAGATCTTTTCAACCCAGGTTCGGTAGTGTGGATTTGTTATTGATAAGGGAAACATCATGAACCCATGAGGGTACCCACGATAGATATCCAACTCGCATGGAACTCCAACCTCTAGCAGTTCCTTTGCTAGCACAACTCCATCATCGCGCAAAGGGTCCTTGCCACCAACAACAATATAAGTAGGGGGAAGGCTGCTTAGATTGGTTGCTAGAAGCATGGAATAATATGGATTGGCGCCATCTACTTGTTCATCTCGAAGATAAAGTTTGTTCACCAAGTTCACACCTTGAATGTTAAACACATCAGCATCTGCGTTGGTCACAATGGAGCGAAAGTCATTTTTGTATTTTTCTGGATAATGGTTAACATGGCATGTAATGGGATGAATGGCTGCAATGAAGTGGATTCTACGATGTCCTGAGTCTAGGTCCATCAAGGCGACCGCCAGGGCTAACGATCCCCCAGCACTTGTTCCGGTGGTGACCACCTTGGTGACGTCTACATCGAGCTCGTTGGCATTTGCAAGTGCCCATTGCAATGCATCAAAGCAATCATTGACGGGGATTGGAAACTTGTGTTCAGGAGCTAGGCGATATTCCACATCCACGACGACAGCCTTGACACCAACGCAGATTTCACAGGCTCCTCTGTCCTCGGTATCGAGATTTCCGGCAAAGAAGCCTCCGCCATGGTAGAGCATAACCAAGGGGTAAGGGCCACTCCCGCTTGGAAGATTGGGCTCGTAAATTCTAACTTTGATCTTGGCGTCCCTAACGGGAATAAATTGCTCTCTGGTTGTAAAGCCGCTTCTATCATGGAAACGGGCTAAGTGGCTGGCGGTATCCGTTTTTTCTCTAAAGCTGAGGAAATCTGGACCAAAAACGGTTGGCGGTAGGCTCTTACGGAATTCCTCCCATTCTGCCACAGACGCCTCCAAATCTTCAAGATCAAATGCTGGCATTGTTAGATGACTACCCCTAGCATGGCTTAATTTATATTGGTATGGCACCTCTATCCATGCGTAAAGCTCGAGTTGTAAGCCCAGGATTGCCAATCAGGACTCAGCAAATCATGGTGTGGTTCTAGAAGTAGACAATCGTCAGCCCGGGGACCGGATATTCCTAGAATTAGTGGTTTTTGTATTTTTTGGCAACACTCGTTCAGACTTGGTGGGACCCTGGCCTGCATAGCAAAGGGTTTCCGCAATTAATATGTAGTTCAGCACGGATCAGCCTATTAATGGCAAATTAATCAATCTACTAGCAATACGATAACTCTTTCCTTAGTAATCTGTTTAGTAAATATATTGGTTTGACGGGGAGTGAAGTGGGGAAAAATCCCTAGCAAGTGGCGAATTATTTGTTGGATTGTAAATCCACAGGTAAGCTCCATCCTGTATTCAGA
>MCFE01001248.1:0-12264 GCA_002104905.1 Basidiobolus meristosporus CBS 931.73 | reverse complement strand
TGGAGATCTGCAATGACTGAGGAATATCAGGCACTGATGGAAAATCAAACTTGGGACTTAGTCAAATTACCAATCAACCGAAAATCAATTGGATGCAGATGGGTCTTCAAGACAAAATACAAGGCTGATGGTACAATTGAAAGATACAAAGCAAGACTTGTAGCCAAAGGATACTCTCAAACAAAAGGACTTGACTATACTGAGACCTTTGCACCGGTAGCCAAGTTTAATTCCATCAGATTAATATTGGCTATTGCAGCCAAATATAAGTTTTTTATTCATCAAATGGATGTAAAAACTGCATTTTTGAATGGAGAACTTGATGAGGACGTGTATATGGACCAGCCTGATGGGTTTGTTGACCAAGATAACCCCCATTTGGTCTGCAAGCTTAAAAAGTCACTATATGGTCTCAAACAATCACCAAGAGCCTGGAATTGCAAGATAGATTCTTATTTGGAATCTTTGAGTTTCAAAAGGAGTAATGCTGACTATAGTATATACTATAAGCCAGATAGAGCAAATCCAGTTCTATTAGCTCTATATGTGGATGATCTTATTATAGCCGCCAATAACCTAGAAACATTGGAAGAGACTAAATCCAGCCTATCTAAGGAGTTCAAGATGTCCGATCTAGGAGAACTTAGTTACTACTTAGGGATTAAGTTCTCCATAGACAGAAGTACCCAGACTATTACCCTAAGCCAATCCAAGTATATTCAAGATATACTAAAGAAGTACAAAATGGAAGACTGTAAACCGGCAGCTACCCCAATGGAGACAAACCTTAACTTGGTCAAAACTCAACCAAATCAAGAGAGCTTGGTGCCATCTGAAAGCCCTGACTTTCCTTATCAATCTATGGTCGGCAGTCTGATGTATATCATGCTTGGAACACGTCCAGATATCTCATATTCAGTGGGAGTTGTCAGCCAACATAATCAGAACTATGGATCTGATCATATTGCAGCAGTTAAGCGGATTTTTAGATACCTAAAAGGAACTGCTGATATCTGCTTAAGATACACTTATAAGGACTCAGAACAGGATCTTGTGGGATACTCTGATGCAGATTGGGGACGAAATTTAGAAGACAGAAGATCCACCACAGGATACACCTTTCTTTACTGTAAAGGAGCCATTTCATGGAATTCAAGAAAGCAACCAACTGTAGCACTTTCTACTACAGAGGCAGAGTATATGGCAGCCTGTGAAGCTACAAAAGAAGCAATGTGGTTAAGAAAGCTCTTTACAGATTTAGGCCTATGTCAAAAAACGCCTATTACTTTATTTCAAGATAATCAAGGATGTATACAATTAGGTAGAAATCCAACTTTTCATGCTAGAACCAAGCACATAGATATTAGACATCATTTCATACGTGAAGCTATAGAGAATAACTTAGTTAGCTTAGTTTACTGTCCTACAGATGAAATGATTGCAGACATATTTACCAAACCATTAGCTAGAGACAAGTTTGAATATCTTAGGTCAAAATTAGGACTAGTCAGTATGAACATTTAGCTGAGTGGGAGTGTTGTAAAAATTCGTATTTTCCACCTAAATATTCACCTAACTTAGTCACTTAGATCATCACCTTCAAATCCTAGAGAATACTGACCAAATTCCTTGTCGGGATTTACTTAGAATATTTTCACCAAAATACCAGGTACCCAGAACATGAAAATTCTCAAAGTTGTCCAAACAGCCCCAAACTTTGCACACATGTTCTTGGGACCTTCCTTAACCTATTCTACGTGTTTGTAATGCCAAGACCATGTAAAAGTATAAATACTACTTTTACATTCAATAAATCATTAAGTGAAAACCACATAATCTACTTGTTCTCCAAATCACTTCCAATATCTCCAAGACTCTTACAACACTTTGATCATTTTACGCAAATAATCAAAATTAATGTGTCCAAATCTCCTGTGCCAAAGCATTGGTGTTTCTTCATTTAAGTTACTTATATTGGCTTCCAGATATGATGGAATATAAGTCAACTTGTATAGGTTCTGATCTCTGATGCCTGAAGCAATATGAGCACCATTTTGTTCAGTGATCCTGCATCCAGAATTGTCAAAACTGAAACTGAGTCCTTCTGCTGTGGCCTTGCTTACAGAGAGTAGGTTCTTGGCTATTTCTGGTACATAGAGTACTTCTTTAAAGGTCAGTGTATGGCTTCCTTCACTGCTTCTAAGGTTTACTTGGATAGTTCCTTCTCCCACTGCATCAAGTGTTCTATTGTCACCCATGAAAACCTTCTTAATTGGAATTTCTTGATATTGGGCAAAAAGTTCTTTTTGCTGTGTAAAGTGTTGAGAAGCTCCAGAGTCAATATACCACGTCTGAGAATCCTTGTTTGTGGTCATATTTAGTGCAGATATGAATAGTCTATCTTCAGTTGTTGCAGCATTTCCATATTCAGGCTTCTTTTGCTGATAATCTCTCTTTTTGAAACACCGGTCTGATGTGTGTCCTTTCCTTTTGCAGTAGTTGCAAAATAGGTTGCTGTTGCCTTTGTAGGGTCTTGGGTACCTCCTTTGTTGGTTATCATTGCTTATTAAAGCATTTTCTTCTTCCTTCTTATTGGCGCTTGATTTTCTTAATTCTTCATCCAGGAGCCTTCCATATACGTAATTTAAGGTCAAATCTTCAGTTCTGGACTCTAGGGCTGATACAAGGCCCTGAAACTCGTCTGTCAGGCTATTCAGGATGGTAACTATCACATCCTCATCAGTAGTTGGTACGCCCACAGATTCCATCTCATCTACCAGCAGGGTAATTCTGTTAATTAGATTTTTCATTTCTTCTCCTGGCAGCATCTTTGTAGTAAAGAATTTTCTTCTCAGATACATTTTCTTGGCAGCTGAACATGACTGGTAGGTGTCTTCTAATGCTTTCCAGGCATTCTTTGCCGTTTTTGCTCTTGAGCATTGAATTAGCAATTTGTCCTTGACATTAAGGCAAATGCAGTTAAAGGCACTTTGTTCTTTCTTCTGGTACTTCAAGGCTTCCTCTCCCACGTTTTTAGGAGGGCATTCTTCTCCCATGACAATATCCCAAAGGCCTCTTTCTTGTAGCAGCATCTTCATCTTCACCTTCCACACTTGGTAGTTAGATCCATCCAACTTTTCAGCAGAGGGAAAAATTCCAGTAATAGCAGTAGTAGACATTGCAGAGAGTGACAGCTCGGGGCTCATAACCTGTTGTAAGAGTCTTGGAGATATTGGAAGTGATTGGGAGGACAAGTAGATTATGTGGTTTTCACTTAATGATTTATTGAATGTAAAAGTAGTATTTATACTTTTACATGGTCTTGGCATTACAAACACGTAGAATAGATTAAGGAAGGTCCCAAGAACATGTGTGCAAAGTTTGGGGCTGTTTGGACAACTTTGAGAATTTTCATGTTCTGGGTACCTGGTATTTTGGTGAAAATATTCTAAGTAAATCCCGACAAGGAATTTGGTCAGTATTCTCTAGGATTTGAAGATGATGATCTAAGTGACTAAGTTAGGTGAATATTTAGGTGAAAAATACGAATTTTTACAACACTGGGAATGATTTACCTACATATCAAGTGACCAGGACATGAAAGGCTGCTCAGTTGTCCAAAGTCCCTCAAACTTTGCACACATACTCTTGGGATTTCCCTAAATGTGTTATGTGGGTTAGTATCAACAAGATTGTGGAAAAGTATAATTGCCACTTTTATACTTTCAAAATAATTAAGTGAGGACCAAATGATCTACTTGTTCTCCCAATTTCTTCCAATATATCCAAGACTCTGACAACGTGATGAAAGTATTTTTGCTGTTTATATATGTCAAGTTCAATTACGCATCAACATCTGTATTATACCCAAGGTATTTGAGTCAAGTTTTATTTGACAGTAATGCAAGTTGTTGATTTATTCCAATTGTAGTTGAGTATCAAACCTCTAAGCCTTTGTTAAGGAAACATATGCATGCTAACAGAATATTATGATGCAGTGCACATAATCATATTATTTGCAATGTGTTGACAGGGTGAAGTTTAATCTTCAAGAGTATTTTATGTATCAGTCACCCTTCAGCTAGTGTAATTAAGCTAACAATTTCCCGAATTCATTGATAAAATACAAATACCAAGATATAGGAATAAGGTAGCTGGAGCAATGGCACCAGTAGTAGCACTACCAATAGTGTGTTGCAGATTTGTTTCAATATTATGAATGCTTGCAACACTGAGCATACAAGCCATCATGTAATATGCAAATAATAAGGATGCCGATCAAATGACCCGAAGTGGTGCCACAGCAGCCAGCTACTACGCAACTATCCACCTGGAGGCCTCGAAGGCCCTCTCGGATATTGCCAAGATTAGAGGGTAATGTGTCTTAGTTGGGAATGGCAACATGGATCGTGACTCTCCTGGCTACCTCACCAAAACTACTACCTAGAGTCTCAAGAACACCAAGGCACTGCAACAGGATTTGAAAGTGAATGAGGATATAAATATGGGAATTAAGCTGGAAAGGAGCGAAATTGGCTTTGATTTATTTCATCCAATGTGCGGTCTAATCCAAATGTATATTCAGATGGTGTAAGCCTACGCGATCCCGATTCTGGCTTTTTGGATTTTACAGTTACGTTGTATTAAATCGCTTTACTTTCTATTTATCTTTCTAGTATTCTACATCAAGGACAATACGATAACGAGCTTTGCCTTGTTCCATGTGCTGCAGAGCTTCATTGACCTTGGACAATGGGAAGTGCTCTACCATAGGCTTGATATTGTGCTTACCAGCAAACTCTAGAGCCTTCTTGATCACCTCTACGCCACCAATCAAGGAACCGGTTAGCTTGATTTCACTTGCAATGAAGTCAATTGGCTGGAAAGCCAGTTTCTCCGGAGGAACAGAGAGCAGGCAGATTTCACCACCGAAGTCCATCCACGAGAAGAACTCGTTGTACTGCTCAGACTTGCAGTCAGCTGTGACAAATAAATAGTTGAGTGTGTGACGAATCCCGTCAACTTCCTCCTTCTTTGAGGTGTCAACAAAGATCGAGGCACCCAAGTCAAGGCATTGTTGACGCTTGTTAGGGGATTGAGAGAATGCAACAACCTCCGCACCCAAAGCGTTGGCATACTGAATGGCCAAATGGCCTAGGCCACCTATACCAACAACACCAACACGATCACCCTTCTTGACACCATCACGGAGCATAGGAGCAAAAACGGTGGTGCCAGCGCACATTAGAGGAGCCGCAATCTTGGGGTCAACGCTCTCTGGTAGCTTGAAAGCATATGCAGAATTGACTCGAATAGCCTCAGCATAACCGCCGTGACTCTGTTGACCATCTTTGTAAAAACCGGCATAAGTAGCCACCATCTCAGGGCAGTGGGGATCAAGTTCACGATTACAAGCATGGCACTCCTTGCTCAGACAGGCATTGACCTGGGCACCAACTCCGACAATATCGCCTTCTTCAAGGTCTTTGACATCTGCTCCCTTGGTGATAACACGACCCACGATCTCGTGACCGACGATCGCGGGATAGGGAGTGGGGAAGATAGAGTTCTTCCACTCGTCCTTGAGAGTATGGAGATCGGAACCACAGATACCAGAATAGTCGATCTTGATCTCTACGTCGTTGGGACCCAAAGGACGTGGAACGTAGCTCCAGGGCTCGACCTCGAGACCGGCCTTCTTGGCAGCCCAGCCACGAATTTCGTTAATTTTGCCTTCAACCATGTTAATATTAAGAGCGATCAGGTATTTGCAAAATGCAATGTTGAGCTGTTACTTCCAAGAGTCTGCCTTTAAATACTATGAATTAACGACCTTTAATGATTGGCTCTTAATTCTGCGGATCAGACAGAAAATTCTAGTCTTATTAGTAATGATGGTCATATCGACGTTCAATTTTCTGGATATCAACAATACCTTCGATCATAGAAGTAGATTTGTTTGCTCATTTGCTCGGATGATTCTCGAGGTTCTTTACCCGCACATATATTCGTTGATATCACCAAATTTGGATAGTTCCCTCTTTCTGGCCTATTCCATTTATATCCCTAGCATACATGAGCCATCCATCATGTGGCTAAGGTCGATTCGGTGTTGTCGGAGCAAGATTAGAACTTCTAAGTTGATGAACATCGAAACTTGGGCTTGACAAGCTGAGTGTTGTACTCTCAAATTTAGAGCATATAGATTGCCTCGGATTGTGCTACATCTTGCGTGGTGGATCCTATCATACATGCCACCCAATGATGGTCATGAAACTAGTAATGACTTCTCACCACAACCAGAGAGCCACGCTTCACCTTCTGCTAACACGTGTGGTAATGTTGCGGGTTATGGTAGCCAAGGGTATCTATAGTTTAAGCGTTCAACTCAACGTGATTTGTTATGGTTCACTTCAACATGATTTTTGATGGTTCAATTCAAATCGGTTAGCGCCTTGGTCCGTAGATAACCCTAACTTTCGGACCAAGATCCGTTGTCCCGCATTTCATATCTACCCGATATCCGGGACCAATACCGTCAATAAGGATTGTCGCTGATCGGATCCGCAGTCTGAAATCCGCAGCAACCCGGAGCACTAACACCACAACTAATCCCAAATAGGCTTCCTGCCAAATGAAGGAAATTATCAAGGATGCTTCTGGCTCTAATCAGGAACACATTCTTTTCGAAATGATAGAAGAAGCGTGGCCCAACATTGGTATATCTAACCATGGCTTGTTAAAGTTGCTTCTTGTTCCCTATTGCGGCCTTATATAAGCAAGCAATGTGGGTCAACAATTCCAACATACAATGCGGAACGAACCTACTACTCTTTTAGCTGAGAAGCAGCCAAACCTTTCAGAGGACTTAGCTAAGCCGGATCTGGAAGTGGACGGCCCTGCCCTTCTACCTTTTGGAAAGCTAGTGTTGGTCTTTATTGGCCTTGCTATGGCCATCCTTTTGGCCGGTCTTGATCAGACAATCGTGGCCACCGCTCTGCCCAAAATTGCTTCTGATTTTGGCGCAGTTAACCAAGTCGCTTGGGTGGCCACTGCCTACATGCTGACTGCCACAGCTTGCCAACCTCTCTACGGAAAGGTGAGTTCCCAGCCACAGGGATTGGACTTTTCACTGTGCTAACCAGAATAATTAGTTTTCGGATATCTTTGGACGTAAAATAGTGTTCCTATTCGCCATTGTAATCTTCGAAGTGGGCAGCGCACTGTGCGGGGCTTCCCAGAGCATGACCATGCTGATTGTGTCAAGAGCGATCTCAGGAATCGGGGGTGGAGGCAGTGAGTATTTCCCATCCCACCTGGAACCTTCTCAACACCCATCTAACCCGCACTTTTCAGTTGAGGGCATGGTCTTTATCATTATCACCGAGATTGTCCCGCTGCGCGAGCGCGGGAAGTACCAAGGGTTCATCGGCGCCACGGTAAGTCAAAAGGCTTGTTGATGGTCGATTACAGTAACTGGTACTAATCCTCTGCAGTACGGTATTGCATCTGTTCTGGGTCCACTGCTGGGTGGTATTTTCACTGATGACACCACATGGAGGTAATCTTGATTCCCTCAATCTCGTTCTTCGCATTGCTGGCTAACATTCACCTCGAAGGTGGTCTTTTTACATCAATTTACCGTTCGGTGCACTTACCGTAGTCATCGTCTCTCTGTTCCTGCAACTTCCTACGCCCAAAGGCTCCCTCAAGGAAAAGATCCGGAGAATCGATTTCCTTGGGACGGCACTGCTTCTAGGATTCATCATTACCCTCTTGTTGCCAACTGAATGGGGAGGTGAAGATTACCCCTGGAGCTCCCCAAGAGTCATATCTCTGTACTGTGTTTCGGGGGCACTCTTGATTGGATTTATCGTGGTGGAATCCCGATTTGCAGCGGAACCAATCGTCCCCTGTCGGTTGTTTGGTATGCGTAACCCGCTGTTCTCATTCATCGCCCAGCTCTTCTTTGGCATGGCATTCTTTGGACTACTCTATTACATCCCACTGTACTTCCAGATTGTCCGTGGGGATTCCGCCACCACCTCAGGCCTCGAGATGTTGCCCATGCTGCTTTCTGCTTCGGCATTCAGTATCATCTCTGGAGTCATCATTTCCAAGACTGGTGTGACTGTTATCTGGTGTTGGGTCGGCTCAGCAATCATGACCGTGGGTGTGGGACTGTTGACCGTTTGGAATGCCAACACCGGGCATGGAGAACAAATTGGCTTTTTGGTGATCGTGGGGACCGGAGCTGGTTGTGTTATCCAAACATTGATCCTGGCAGGCCAATCAGCGGTGTCTCATCAAGATATGGGGGTTGTTACAGCAATGTCGTCTTTCTTTCGCTCGATTGGTGGAGTACTGGGCATCGCCATTTTCGGCTCAGTCTTCAACAACCAACTAATCACTGGATTGTCGAAGCTAAGCTACAATATCCCAATCAAGGAAGCAACCAACAGCTTCCAATTTATGGACACACTACCAGCAGAAGAACGACTAGCAGTGATGGGCGTGTATGTCCATGTCTTGCGTACCATCTTTTTCATAGCCATTGGGATGTCTGGGCTGGCATTCCTTTTCACCTTGGGAATTAAGTACGTCAAAATGCAGAAGCGTGATTTGACTTTTGCGTAAAATGGCTAATGCGCCCAGTGTATCTCAATACTTTCCTAATTTGCGTCGCGAAAGACCAATAGATTTTGGTCCATAGCCCGACTACTTTGCACTCTTGTATTTTTATCAAATATCGTACCATAAACTGAATCTCCGCCTAGTCTAATTTCTTCCGTTATAATCATTATGGTTTGCAACGTTCAGTTCATGATCTAATCTATGGCTAAGGTGACTTGGAGTTACAATGAAAATTGCTCTAGCTTTGTCACCTAGATTATAGTTTATGGACCTTACTCTTTGTTGAGATTGACTCAGACTACTTTGTTGACCTTACAACAGGATCACAATTAATACGGACCTGAACAACATGCTTCTAATAGAAATGGCTAAAAGCATTATCACCATGCAGCAGATGACAAACACCTGTATAAGAAACTAGTGTCTCAGTGATCCAAAAAGAATGGCACCGGGTGTCACTTGGATGGCTTTTAATAAGCGGGAGTATTTACAACAAAGGTCTTCGAAGAGTAATTTTCCTGTGTTCCAACAGGACCAGATTCCAGTTTGTCATAGCATTGGTAAGTCTCCTGAGATAAAAGCCCTCGCTATACGTTACCTTCTACTTGATTAATGCCTCACAACCACTCCACCTAGTGCTTTGAAGGAATTAGCCATCCTCCAACGGTCCATCGGTCTCTTGCATCCTAAGCATATGCCATCGTCCAGTAGGATTTCCCAAGCCGCCTTTTGTCTATACCAACCTCACGGTCGCTGGACCAACTTGATGACCGAAAAAGCCTAAACGTTCGATTTCACGTGATTTTTGTTTGCTTAGTCAGCACCATGTTTCGCCGTGTTCCTTTTTCATCCCCCAAATTCAAACTACAATCCGTTGTTCCGCCTTTCAAACCCGTCCAATATTCCGGTACCAAATCTAGATAATGACGTGAAACTGTGAAGGTGGGGAAGTTATTGATTGGGTCAGCAACTTTTTAAGCCCAATCAAGCACTGACATTCCTACTATTCTCCATTATCCCTGGGGCTCCCCAAGAATCATATCACTTTATTGTGTTTCGGGGGTACTCTTGGTAGCATTTATCGCAGTGGAGTACCGATTTGCAGCCGAGCCAATCATCCCTTGTCGGTTGTTTGGCATGCGTAATCCGTTGTTCTCATTCATCGCCCAGTTCTTCTTTGGTATGGCATTCTTTGGACTGGTATACTACGTCCCAATGTACTTCCAGGTTGTCCGTGGGGATTCTGCCACCACTTCAGGACTCCAGATGCTGCCCATGCTGCTTTCCGCTTCGCGATTCAGTATTGTCTCCGGATTCTTCATCTCGAAGACCGGGGTGATTGTCGTCTGGTGTTGGGTCGGATCAGCAGTCATGACGGTGGGTGTGGGATTGCTGACCATTTGGAACGCCAATACTGGCCATGGCGAGCAAATCGGCTTCTTGATCATCGTAGGAGCTGGTGCTGGTTGTTGCATTCAAACATTGATCTTGGCTGGCCAATCAGAGGTGTCTCCTAAAGATATGGGAGTGGTGACTACGATGTCGTCCTTCTTCCGCTCGGTTGGTGGAGTCTTGGGAATTGCCATTTGCGGCTCAATATACAACAACCAGCTGGTCACTGGACTGTCCAAGTTAAGCTACGATATCCCAATCCAGGAGGCGACGAACAGCTTCCAATTCATGGACACCCTACCCGCAGAAGAACGACTAGCAGTGATGGGCGTGTATGTTCATGTATTACGCACCATCTTTTACATCGCCATTGGGATGTCTGGATTATTATTCCTGTTCAGCTTGGGAATTAAATACATCAGGATGCAGAAGCGCAGTTTAGTGCTTGAGTGATGTATTCCGTTCAATGAACGCCCCCAATGAACGCCACCAATGCGCATCCTAATCAATGCTCCTAATGTATCTTAGCCTATAAATAATTAATATCTCACTAGTTCTCTAGTTTGTGCTGCGAAACATATTTATAATGTATCTTAGCTTACAAGTAATCAATATTTCACTAGTTCTCTAATATATTTGTTGTGATTTTCTCTGTACAAGAATGTTCTTTCGAGGAGGACAGAGGCTAATATTAAAGACAAGGAAGTTGTTCGTCATTTTTGCTTCATTCTGACTCTTGGTTTGAGAGAGTTACCATTGCGCGCTTAATAGTCAATGCCTCAGGAAATATTGAGCCCAACTACCACTAATTTTGGGCCCCGTATATGAGTGATAATTGGTGACAACTAAGCCAATATTTACTTATCCATTCAGTGACCAATTGAGCTTTGATAACTACTTCTAGGTTCTGGCCCAGATGTCTCACATATGGTGAAGTAGTAGTTGGAGTTTTATTGCAAAGAGCCAGTTAGGCAGGATACCATAACCTCAAAATGATGCTGTACTGTGGTGTTCACATTAGTTTGCAGGAGTGATTGTGTAAGCCATTAACTTGAGTTTTCTGATTACTGAATTTGTATACAAAAGCTACAAGTTTGAATATTGGTCCTGGTGAGCATGGCATAAATAGTTGTAATGACAAGCATAACAATGTGATTGCTAACCTGAATCCATCTTAACCAGGGTTTTCTTGTATCCAGACCCACACATCTTTATTCCCTACAATAATAACAAAGAATACAACATGCATGACAGAAATCTGGCCATGTCAATCCATTTGATTCAAAAGAACTCAAGAGTACACTGGCCAGTATTGTTGATCATTAATTACAATATAATTGTGCAATGCAAATACATCAAGTATGATATCCAGATTCTGCACTATTGACTTGACAAATGGATATTAGGAATCTCTTATCAAAAGAATCTTCCTTCCTTCTTCCATAGAACTATATGTACACAAGATGATGCTATTCATCAGAATTAACACTGTCCAAAAGCCACTTGTTTGCTTCAACAACTTCCACTGTGTTGTCACTATTCTTATTTTGAACATTGCATATGTATGCTGTGTTATTGCTGACAAATACTTAGAGCTCACTGAATATTCAAATGATAACTCACTTATTGACAAGGCATACAAAGAGTAATGGGGGGGGAGACAGTCATCAACAGGTGAAATCTTTATTTCAGTTGAAACAAAGAAGCCAGCGCTACTGTTGTAGCCTTGATACAAGAGTATGTAGCTGAGGGGAATTTGTAGGTAAGTTAAACAGGAGAGATGATAGTTCTTCAGTGCTCAAGACACTGTTCAGTGGGAAGGGGGGTTGCAAGAGGGGTAGGAATGATTTGTGAACAACATTGATGCGGGGAATATGATACATATTGATATTCATCATAAAGGGAGTGTGCTGCTTCAGATATTGCTGCCAGAGGTCTGTCAAGGACTCCAGGTAGGCCAGCTTGGGTTTTTCTGACTGCAGAATATAATGAGCAAACCTCTTGACATCAAGATCTCCAAGTGTTGTTCTCCAGCTGGAGCCAGGTGTAGTGTGGCATGTTCTGTTCCAGGCCTTCATGATTGGGTTGTTGCAGTGGTGAATTCTGAGATATGATCTGGTTCTAAGGTAGAGAAGTCTGATCACATAGGGCATAAACCCAAAAGCACCAAGAGTAGCATGTCTCTTGGGGCATTCAGGCAGGTGAAGCACCAAGGAGGTAATACACCAGACTGCAAGC
>MCFE01001247.1:0-12277 GCA_002104905.1 Basidiobolus meristosporus CBS 931.73 | reverse complement strand
GCCATATTCCATGTCAACCTAACCCTGGAACATGATGTTGGTATTGAAGTCATCAAGATAAACGCTTGAAATCGGCACTGGTCACACTCTTAGGGCGCTCAATAGGCATACCCAATGCGCGGTCCCAGATAAGCTGCGCAAGAACTCCGAGTGAGCGAGAAACACCGAACAGAACGGTGTAGAAGTCCTGCTCAACAAGGCCATAATGCTGAAGGAGAACCCCGCTGTGTGCGTCGACGTTAGGCCAGGGATTCTTTGTTTTTCCGTGTTCTGTGAGGACATCGGGTACAACTTTATACAGTTGGCTAACCATCTTGAACAGCGGGTCATTGGGTAGATGCTTCAAGGCGAATTCTCGCTGGCAAGTGTACCGAGGGTCAGTCTTACGAAGGACAGCATGTCCGTAACCGGGGACAACCTGCCCTGACTTCAATGTTTTCCAAACATATTCTTTGATGGTGTCATCACTGACTTCGGCGCTTCCAAGCTCATCACGCATCTTCATGATCCATCGCAGTACTTCTTGATTTGCAAGACCATGAAGCGGACCTGCCAATCCATTAAGTCCAGAAGCGAAGGAAAGATACGGATCGGACAGAGCACTTCCAACAAGATGGGTCGCGTGCGCACTTACATTGCCACCCTCATGGTCCGAATGAATGGTCATATAAAGTCTCATCAACTCGACAAATTGTTTGTTATCCCCAAAGCCTAGAATGGTGGCTATGTTTTGACCGTAGTCTGCGCTTTTGCTAATGGCCGGAACTTTGCCATCCTTGAAAGTGTTTTGGTAGATTCGACCAGCAATATTTGGAAGCTTGGCAATGAGGTTCATCGAGTCCTCGTATGTGTATTCCCAATATTTGCTTTTGTGAACACCTTCGTGGTAGACCTTGGCAAATTGACTCTCGCTCTGGAGAGCAGTCACTGCCAACGAGAATTGGGTCATGGGATGCATTGTCTTGGGAGCTTTATCAAGTAGCTCCTTAATAAACGCTGGGAGTTCCGAGCGTGCGGCCCATTCAGAAGACAGGTAAGCAGCTTGCTCGGATGTTGGAACTTCTCCTGTAAGCAGCAGCCAGAAAAGACCTTCCGGTAGAGGTTCTTCCCCAGAAGGAGCTGAAGGAAGCTGCTGTTGGCAATCAGGAATAGTCAATCCACGGAAACGGATACCCTCTTCCGGGTCTAGCAACGAGCCTTCCCAAACAAGCCCTTTAATGCCACGCATACCACCATATACCTAGTGAGAAAAGTGGCTTAGAAAATCATGTGTATAGGCATTCAAGAGATGAGAGAGATAGTACCATGTCTACAGTTACATTCCCTAGTACTTTAGAACCATGATCTTTCTTGATCTTTTTGACCTCCTCTTGCTTTTCAGGGACCAATTGTGCAAGCCTTTCTTTCAAAATCTGTGAAATTTCACTTAGCAGAGCAATTCATACGTCGAGTAAAGGAAGGTACTATACTGTGGTGGACTTGTGGCGCACGAAGCAGGTGGAAGCAGCTATTGGAAGCTGACGGCGAATGGATTTCTAACGAGTTTGGATTTGTTTAGTAAGGAAAATCCCAATAAAACCAAGTATATATATCTGTAGAGTAACCTTCAATACAGTGGGAAGAAGAGAGCTACGGAGAAGAGGCATGGCTGAACAGACTGATGACTGACATCTGTTGGTTTCATCATCTTTTATATAACGCTGAGGTAAATTCATTCCCCTTACTGTGTCGTCACACCACTAACCCTCCACTCGTGCTCACTCTCCCCAAAAACCACATTATCTTGTATCATATGCTCAGTGCCATTATACCATTCATATGTTTATTGGTGTAGATCTACAAGATGACGCTCGTTTTCACATTCTTGATACGGTTGAAGCAGTAGGTATTTATCGGATTCCCAATCTTCTCGCGCATTCATTTGTCTTTGAAACTGGTGAACCCACGTGATAAAGCGAGTCACCCATCAGAGGGACTTGGGGAAGCTGTCAACATTAGCCCTATCTTGCTTACGGATATTAAGCATTAGTCATGCTCATTTCTACCTCTGATTCAGGTTACAACATTCGCTATGCTGAATGCCTCGACTTATATTCCAGTGCTCACCACCAATAAGAATAGGGGCATCCACCTATCTACGGGATGAAGATGAGTTGGTTCGCAATGAAATTGAAGCACCAGCTATCGGCTAGCGGCCAGCGGCTAGCAATGTGAATTCCGACTTACCCATGAAGTTGTAGCTTAAGCCACATCACCGGGCCAGTATGCATCTGTTCTGATCTATGATTGTAACATGCAACTTTGTATTTTAGATCATCACATTTAAACCACATGAACTGATTCTGATGGTTGAATGATAAGTTGACAAACCAATGTTCGAATAATTGCTGATGATTACGTGTTTATCGTGCTTGGTTAACCATCTATAGTAGCTGGCTTCCCTGTTTCGCATAAGCCAGGTTGACATCGGATTTTCTATCTCTACAAGTGGAGGCACTGGTCAAAGTTGAAGTCATAAATAATTGCTAGCTTTGCTAAGTAAATAATGGTGAAGTTTCAAACAAACACGGACCAACCAACGAGTGATTCAAGCCCAAGTTATCAGCACCAGGAAAACGGCGATAACCAGGGGAAATCGCAACAGGAGATTGAAGACGAGATCTTTAGAGAGCATCACGCTATCAGTGAGCGTACCCCCCTATTGGCGGCCAAAAATAATGTCCCTTTGTATTCTGCCCCGGCACAAACACGGTCGAACGATTCTGGAGCGGATTCTACCCCAACTCAAAGCTCTACCCCTCAGCAACCTCCGGAAATTTTCAAGATCACGCAGAAATGGTGGCGAGAGCTGTCTTCTACAACAAAATGGGTGATCATAGTGGCCATAATCTTTCTCATTCAACTGTTCTTTTTCATTTTCTCTTTGAAAATTGTCGCGCCGATTACAACACGGAACGCAATAGAACAATCCGAGATCAGCTTCGATTCTGTCCGTGTTGAGAACTCCGGCTCTTCCTTTGCAATCGTCGGCAATGCCACTATCAACAACTTGGGCAAAGTCAAGGTCACCTCGGACCCAACGGACTTGAGCGTTTATTATTTGGGAAATTTACTTGGAAATATCGCACTACCTGCGATGACGCTTTCTCCTCAAGACAACCAGTTCTTTATCAATTCCACCTTGCGTACATATGAACCTGCACTGTTGGAGGGATTTGTAGCCGATACGATTCTCAAAGATTCTCTCGAATGGGACATCCAAGGATTCATGAATTTTTACTCAAAGGCGGCTACTCTCAGGGATTATTCCCTTAACAAGAAAATCCAGTTCACAGGTTAATATACTAAACCGGATGGAAAGAATTTGCATTTGAAATAGAAAACTAACTACGTAACCATCTCATATGCTCTAGGGTTTAATGGTGCAAAGGAGATACAGCTACGTTCTTTGAACTTGTACTCCGACAATTTCGATCACGGCGTTGGTTTCACAGCCGACTTATCGTTCTGGAACCCCTCTAACATCACTCTACTTCCCGGCAATTTAGCCTTTGGATTATTTTATGAAAATTTACTCATTGCTGAGGGAAACAGTGCTGATCCAGTTCTTACTCCTGGGGATAATGACTTGGTTCTTTCCGGAAGTTTATCCACCATATCGGATGATGCTGCTCACATGACTGAATTTCTGAACAAATACTTCAAAGGGGACGTCCTAAATGTGGAAGTTAGGGGACTTGGATCAGCTTCCGCGCACTGGCTGGATAAAGCTCTACAGCATGTTCAAACTGAAGTTGAAGTTCAAGGAATTCCAGAGCCGGTGTACATCACGGAAATGTCAATCACGGATCCGAGTGTTGAATTTGACGGACAGGAGTACACGCTCGGTCTAAATGGGGTTCTAAATGCTAATCTGAAGTTGCCAACAACATTCAAAACGCTTCCTATTCGTATCCGACAGACATCCCAGGTGTGCGTGTACAGGTTTGAAGCATGCGTGCCATTCGCTGCGCTGGACGTTCCATCTTCCGCTATACTGACTACTGCCGAGGAGGATTTCACTTCCATGAAGGCAGAGCTATCGGACGTTCAACTAGTTGCTCTTCCTGATGCCCAAGACGAGTACTCTCAGGTTCTGCAGGACTTTTTCACCAGCAAAAATCTCATTTTCCAAGTTACCGGTCATACCATCATCACAGCCGAGACAGCCATAGGGCTTCTTGATTTGGAGTTGGACTCCTTCACAGAGTTCGTGGATGTTAAGGGCCTTTCCTCTCTTCAACATCCCCCAATTAATGTCACCAGCGTGGAGATGTCTAGCAGCTCTGAGGGGCTTACCTTCGAATCGGTAGTAGCTCTACACAGCGAAAGCAGTATTCTCCTCAGACTTGGACCAGTCGTACTCGACCTCATGTATGAAGAAGTCAAAATTGGCGAGGCGTGGATCCCAGATCTCGAAATCTCTCCAGGGGATAATAACATTGTCGTATACTCACAACTGATCAACCCGGATACTGCCCCATTAAACGAGACAATCGGTGAATTATTCTCCAAGCACCTGCAAGGTACGATATTTGTTTATGATCGACTTGGAATAATACTAATATCCAAGGTTTACAGGTGTGGACGTACCTCTTCGAGTACAAGGTAACAGTAGGTCCAGCTTGATAGAACCGTTGAACCAGGTTCTCCAACATTACGTGCACCCCTTTACCATCCCTGGCCGTAGCGGAAATCTAATCGAGGGCACCGCGTTCCACCTGTTCTTTGGTTCCATTTCCACCCAAATAACCAACCCCATCAACACCCTGCCACTGAAAATACGTGTCTTGAATGCCACCTTAAGCATGGAGGATAGTAAAATCGGAGAGGTCAACCTTCGATTTCGGGAGGGCTCCTGGTTCTCACCGATCAACATACCCCCAAATAGAAGTCTGAGAACACCCCGGCTCCCTGTCTCCTTCACCGAGGACGGGGCCAAGAAACTACGCGCTCACCAAGGTGGGGAGGTGGAGTTGGACATCCAATCCAAAGTGGAGGTGGAAATCAACAAAATGCCGATCCACGTCACGTATAACGTATCCCATATAATAGCCAAGGTGAACAGTTGGTTTTTCAGCGAGTAAACGCGTCCAACAGGTCCTGATTAAGCTACCCCACATGTCAGCAGCTGTCACCCATCTCTACCTGTATTAAATGTTCTGCACTCATGTAGCACCCACCAGCCAATCCGCTATCCAAGCCGTAACCTCCAGTCCTTGTAACATATCTTTTAAATTGATCGAATATCCGTGAAATAAATCTTACCCAACACTCAAAGAGAGGCCGCCGAAAAGCCTCACTCCCAGATGATTACTGGCCAACTGAGGATCCACCGTAACCTTATCTACTATTACTTTTACTGCGTACTCATTGGTGTGTTCATGGATCTTTATCCACCACTGATTTCAAGGAGTCTGGCAATATTCAAGGACTATGTCTTGGCCACCACTCAAAGAAGTGCAACAGTCCAACTGTATGCTCCATATAAAGTAACATTCTACTTCACCTGTTACCAAGTTATGAGTTATTTACCTAAGACTTAGTTTGCAAGATATTGGCAAATTCTTAAAAATAGTCTTGGCCTGGAAGCTATCATTATTTCTAACTTGCCCAAACACCCTCAAACTATGCACACGGCTTCCTGGAACTTTCTTTAGTGCTGTAGGTTTGAAATTATACCAAAATAGTCACTTATCATAGTTACTTATGTGACCATGTAAAAGTATAAATACAACTTTTACATTGAATAAATCATTAAGTGAAAACCACATAATCTACTTGTTCTCCTAATCACTTCCAATGTCTTCAAGACTCTTACAACAGTGTAGATCACAAACCTCAAACTTTAGAGAATTCTGTCCAAGTTCCTTGTCAGTTAATACTTGAGAAATTTTTGTCAAGAGATTGCTGTTGTTGTAAGAGTCTTGGATATATTGGAAGCAATTGGGAGAACCAGTAGATTATGTGGTTTTCACTTAATGATTTATTCAATGTAAAAGTTGTATTTATGCTTTCACATGGTCTTGGCATAGAAAACACATAAAATAGGCTTAGAAAGGTTCCAAGAACATGTGTGAAAAGTGTGGGCTGTTTGGACAACTTATCTAATTTTCATGTTTTGGTACCTGATATATTGGTGAATATATTCTAAGTAAATCCCAACATGGAATTTGGTCAGTATTCTCTAGAGCATGTAGGTAATGCTATAAGTAACTAAGTTAGGTGAATATTTAGGTGGAATTACACATTTTTACAACACTTGCACTCAACCAAATGTTCATACTGACTAGTCCTAATTTTGACCTAAGATATTCAAACATGTCTCTAGCTAATGGTTTGGTAAATGTGTCTGCAATCATTTCATCTGAAGGACAGTAAACTAAGTTAGCCAAGTTATTCTCCATAGCTTCACATATGAAATGATGTTTAATATTTATGTGCTTGGTACTAGCATCAAAAGTTGGATCTCTACCTAATTGTATACATCCTTGATTATCTTGAAATAAAGTAATTGGCATTTTTTGACATAAGCCTAAGTCTTTAAAAAGCTTCCTTAACCACATTGCTTCTTTTGTAGCTCCACAGGCTGCCATATAATGAGTCTCTGTGGTAGAAAGTGCTACAGTTGGTTGCTTTCTTGAATTCCATGAAATTCCTGCTCTACAGTAAAGAATGGTGTATCCTGTGGTGGATCTTGTGTCTTCTAAATTTTGTCCCCAATCAGCATCTTGCTTTGAATCCTTGTAGATGTACCTTAAGCAGATATCAGCAGCTCCTTATAGGTATCAAAAATTCACTTAACTGCTGTAATATGATTGGATCCATAGTTCTGATTGTGCTGGCTTACAACTCCACTAAATATGAGATATCTGGATGTGTTCCAAGCATGATATATATCAGACTGCCAAATATAGACTCATAAGGGAAGTGAGGGCTTTCAGACGGCACTAAGCTTTCTTGATTTGGCTGAGTTCTTATAAAGTTAAGGTTTTCCTCCATTGGGGTAGCTGCCAGTTTACAGTCTTCCATTTGATACTTCTTTAGTATATCTTGAATATACTTGGATGGATTTAGGATGATAGTCTGGGTACTTCTGTCTATGGAGAACTTAATCCCTAAGTAGTAACTGAGTTCTCCTAGATTAGGCATCTTAAACTCTCTGGACTTGTTCCATCATTCCAGCTGATCATAGTGCCCAATAGTGCCATAGCATGCCAGATGGTGCCTGATCATGCCACAGAGTGCCAGATGGTGCCATACAGTGCCAATTTGGGATCAAAATTGACATGCATATGACCCTAAAATATCAAATTAATAACAAAATATACAGCACTTTCTGGCACTATGATCAATGGCACTATGGAACAAGTTGTCTATATAGGCTGCATTTAGTCTCTTCCAATGTTTCTAGGTTATTGGTGGCTATAACAAAATTGTCAACATATAGAGTCAATAGAGCTGGATTTGCTCTATCTGGCATATAGTATATACTATAGTCAGCATTACTCCTTTTGAAACTCAAAGATTCTAAATAAAAGTCTATCTTGCAATTCCAGGCTCTTGATGATTGTTTGAGTCCATATAGTGATTTCTCAAGCTTGCAGACCATATGGGGGTTATCATGGTCAGCAAGCCCAGCAGGCTGGTCTATATACACATCCTCATCAGGTTCCCATTCAAAAAATGCAGTATTTACATCCATTTGATTTATAAAAACTTATATTTGGCTGCAAAAACCAATATTAATCTGATAGAATTAAACTTGGCAACTGGCGCAATGGTCTCAGTAAAGTCAAGTTATTTGTTTGAGAGTATACCTTGGCCATAAGTCTTGTTTTGTATCTTTCAATTGTACCATCAGCCTTGTATTTTGTCTTAAAGACCCATCTACATCCAATTGATTATTGGTTGATTGGTAATTTGACCTAGTCCCAAGTTTGATTTTCCATCAGGGCCTGATACTCCTCAGTTATTTCAGATCTCCAAAACTGTGTCTGAGGGCTATTTAGGGCCTCTTTTACAGTCTGGGGTTCATCAATATGGACTCAATAGGCATAGGCTAAGTTTGTACCCTCATTGATACAGTAACTTGGGCTATCACTTGTCTGGCTGGATCTCCTGGCATTTGATACTGTAATGATCACTTCTAGGGTATTCCTGGGCACTGATTCAAGCTGAAGCACAGTTGTAGAGTCCTCTGGAGTGAAAAAATTTCATTGTTTTTCTCTGATTCAATCCTGACTATTAGTAGACTTCAGATCAAGTTTTGTCATCATCTGATGTCATTTCTTGTGAAAATTTTGAATTTTCATCAAACAAGACATTCCTGGACTTGCTCAGCTTCTTTACTTTGGTATTGTAGAGTCTGTATGCTTTACTATCATTGCAGTAGCCCAAAAATATATATTTTACACTTTTTGGCTCAAATTTTGACTGATTTCTGGGCTGCAACTTGGCATATGCTGTACACCCAAGTATTCTTAGCTGTTCTGCACTTGGTCTGTATTCATACCATGTTGCAAATGGAGCATAAGCACACAGCATTCTGTTATAGCTCCTATTTTTAAGGTATAGGGCTTTGGTAACTGTTCCCACACAAAAATCATAGGAAAATTTTTAATCATGAGTCATAGATCTTGCCATATCATTTGTTGATTTGTTTGCACATTCTGCTACTCTGTTTTGCTGCAGGGAATATGATACATTAGTCTCTTGCTTTATCCCATGAACTTTGCAGAAGTGGATGAAGAGTTTTGAATTATATTCTCCACCGTTGTCAGAGTGAATTTTCTTTGATTTGTTCACCTGTTTCTCTCTCCACCAAGGCTTGAGCTCTCTGAGCCTGGACAAAGCTTCTTCCATTCTTTCCATGAAGTAGACCCAGGTAGATCTTGTATGATCATCAATAATAGTGATTAAATACTTTGTCATGCCAAAGGATATACTTGCATATGTCCAAGCAGAACTGAGTGAATCAGATCTAATCTTATCTCGGTTTTAATTGACCCAAAGCTCTTGAATAGTTGTCTGGCTTGTTTCCCATATATGAAGGCTTCACAGTCCTCCAAATTAGTTGGGGGATCAATTTTTACTCCGGAAATTAGCTGATCTTTGATCATTTTACACAAATAATCAAAATTAATGTGTCCAAACCTCCTTTGCCAAAGTGTTGGTATTACTTCATTTATGCTACTTATGTTGGCTTCCAGATATGATGGAATATAAGTCAACTTGTATAGATTTTTATCTCTGATACCTGAAGCAATATGTGCACCATTTTGATCAGTAATCCCACATCCAGAATTGTCAAAGCTGAAACTGGGTCCTTCTGCAGTGGTCTTGCTTACAGTCAGTGGGTTCTTGGCTATTTTAGGTACATTGAGTACTTCTTTGAAGGTATGAGTATGGCTTCATTCACTGCTTCTAAGGTTTACTTGGATAGCTCCTTCTCCCAATGCATCAAGTGTTTTATTGTCACCCATGCAAACCTTCTTAATTGGAATTTCTTTATATTGGGCAAAAAGTTCATTTTTGACAGTAAAGTGTTGAGATGCTCCTGAGTCAATATACCACATTTAAGAATCCTTAATTGTGGTCATATTTAGTGCAGATGTGAGCAGTCTATATTTAGTTGTTGCAGCATTTCCATATTGAGGCTTCTTCTGCTCATTATCTCTCTTTCTGAGCCACCAATCAGATTTGTATCCTATCCTTTTGCAGTAGGTGCAAAGCAGGGTGCCATTGCCTTTAAAGAGTCTGAAGTACCTCCTTTACTGTTTGGCATTGCTCATTACAGGATATTTCTCTTCCTTCTTATTGGAGCTAAATTTTCTTGATTCTTCAATCAGGTGCCTTCCCTATATGTAATTTATGGTCAAATCTTCAGCTCAGGACTCTAAGGCTGATACAAGGCCCTGAAACTATTCAGTCAGGCTATTCTAGATGGTACTAACACATCCTCATCAGTAGTTGGTAAGCCCACTGATTTCATCTCATCAACCAACAGGGTAATTCTGTTCATTGGATTTTCATGACAGCTTGAGGCTCATAACCAGTTGTAAGAGTCTTGGAGATACTGGATGCAACTGAGAGTCTTGTCTATTGTCTTAAATATTGCAAGAATTTATTGCAAAAACTGGCAGATGAGGTGCTAGACCTTGCAGTGCTGGCTGACAGCCAGGCCAAATGGAAACCAGTGAATGAACAGTGGCATAAAGCCATTGGGTTCCTGCTGAAGCCATGGAAACAGAGCATTACAGCAGAAATACTTATTGAGTGGTGGATTTTATGAAGTTACTTGTTGAGTGCGGGGTTGGGCTTAATGTTAGTATAGGGCATAGGGACTTGTATAGGTCAATACAATAATGCATGTGGGGTTGGGTTTAATGTTAATGTAGGGTATAGGGACTTGTATAGATCAATACAATTGGCAATTGAGGTACAACTGAAGTTTCAACAAAAATAAATCAATTTGTATGCATGAGAAGTAAGAGAAACATGAGTCAGGAAGTAAGGAGTGTGAAAAAGAGGCAATAGTCAATCAATTTATACAAATATAGGAGATGATTGAGTGTCTGGGATCAGAAACTAACAGAATCAGGAGAAAGCCAATCAAAAGCCACTTATGTACTGTTGTGATGAGAAATTTTGACTGAGTTTTTTGTGAATCTAGGGTGCAATTGTTTTTTGACAGTCTTTGGATGGTGTCCTGACTGGATCAATACCTCTTAGTCACAGGACCTTAGATTTGTGATGGCCCTTTGATGGGAACATCACAATAATTTCTCATAGGAATTATAATGGCGGTATGGCAGCCTATAGCTTGTACTATATAATGCTACCACACCAATTTACCAAATGGTATTTCCTTTTGCTACCTTCACTTGTGCCACTTACATGTTTCATTGTAGAGTTGCCCCAATTTATTTGCTTACCCATTACTATTGTGGGCATTCTACATGTTGTTTGAATCAAAAAAGCTATGACCTCCTGCTCACTAACCTCTGCATAAGCACACACTGGGAAGGTCTCAAGACATTTGCACAAAGTAAGGGGCTGCTTGGACAGCTCTGAGATATCTCATATTCTGGGTACTTGCTGTTTTGGTAACTATAATCTAGTTAAATACCAATAAGAACTTTGGTCAGTATTCTCAATATTTGTAGGCCATGATCAAAGTGACCAAGTAATGTTAATACCTAAATAGAATTACAAATTTTAGAACACAAACCACCCCAAATTTTGCACACATGCTTTTGGACCTTCCAGAGCATAACCAACATGTTTGCTATGCCAAGAATATGTAAAGTACCTTATGAGAAATAATTTGGTCCCACTGGTGGATCCAATCTGGATCAGCCATCAAGATGTTGCAATATTCTGAGGAGTATTGGAAGTGATGTGGAGAACTAGAAGATTTACATGTTATTCACTTGTAGATTTATTAATCAAAAGTATGGTATTTATACTTTTGATAAAGTAGAGGAAACAAACGTGTAGAGTTTGTTAAGGAAGGTCCCAAGAATATGTGTGCAAAGTTTGGGGTCTTTTGGAGGACTTTGAGAAAAATAATAATCTGGGTACCTGATAATTTGGTGAAAATATTCTAAGTAAATCCCAACAAGAAATCTAGTCAGGACAGAATGCTAATCACAGAATAAGATCTATGTGACTAAGTTAGCATGAATATTTAGGTGACAATTCAATAATTACAACACTCCCACTCAACAAAATATTCATGAGTAATAAATACATATTGTGAGTGTGCAATCTGTAATAAGCGTATAAGATTTACTGTTTTGCATACTGGACTAATATATTATCCAAAGGTGTATGCATTTGTGTTCAACTTAATAGAACAAGTAACTTGGAATTCAGTATGCATATCTACTTAGTAATATGCCTAAAAATCTGAATGATCTGATCATAATACTAATCATCAACTTTGATCAGTTGTACGGGCTTGAATAATAAGCTGAGTCTAATTGACAGATTGTAATAATGGTATATAGCCTCTGGGCTATCCAATGCTTCTTATTTGAGCAAAATTGACCCACTTTTGGTCAAGTTAAGGTTTTGTCATTTACAGCAGATCTGGAGTTTCCTTATTTCCGGCCAACAGTCTAATCCATTTAGACAACTTCACTGTGTGTCCATATTAGGCTCAGGGACAGTTACTTCCATCATATAGATGCTATATGAGGTAAAAAATAGTGACCTACTTTGGGTCAAGTTA
>MCFE01001246.1:0-12284 GCA_002104905.1 Basidiobolus meristosporus CBS 931.73 | reverse complement strand
ACCATTGAGATTGCCCACGAAAACAAGGACGAAGAATGCCTCAGCCATGCTCTCCAGGTATGCGTGCTGAACTGCACACTTCACCCATCAATTCCAGCTAACCCACCCATCAGTTGGCTGTATCGACTCGAGCGTACCCGTTCTTCCAGTAAATCCAATGACGACAAGAACTCTGAAATGACCAAGATCGACTCATTGATTGAGAAGAGCAAGCAGTTGAACCTAACATACATACAAACCATGTGTGAATTGTCCAAAGCACGCCTTGCACTGGAAGTCGTGCGTATTTCCCTCACGCTTCAATCCGTCTCCGCCCACTCTAACGAACCTCTGCTCTTCAGAAACACGACCCGGTGGAATGCTTTGAGTCCCTGATCAAAAGCTCCTCGCTGAACATCAACAATGGATTGCAGGGGATAGTTGGGACCACTGATTTGATGTATGCTAGTGCTTGGAGCGTATATGGTGAGTAGGAGGCAGCAATTCTTGAGCGAAGCGAGACTGAATTGTTTGTCTGGCAGGTAGCGCAGCATTATCTTCACTATACACCCAGTTACAAATCACGTATCATGAGAAAGACGTTGTCGCGGATGACGCAGCCATAGGCCATTGCAAGCTTGCGTATCAGGTAAGAGATCGTAGGGAATCTGGCCCAGGAATGGTACTGAGATTGGTGAAACCAGCACGCTTTGCAAGGACAATACGACCAAGCCATCGAGATCTTGGATGCAGTCAAGGAGCAATTCGGCCATGAGCATGGGGCACTCTTCCCATGGGCCCAGTGCTTGGGGCAAATCTTGCACCAGCGTGCATACTTCAGGTGAGGTTGGTTGCTTGACCATGCCTATTGGCTTCGCACTGACTGGTTGAATGCGGTTGCAGGGAAGAGCGGCTGGTAGCCAGTAGTATCACTAGATGGCTTAGAACCGTGATGGACGAAAACACCCCCATGGGCACCGATGCTGAATACAGAGATGTGCTAAACGGCCTGCAATGCGGGGACGTTGTTCGTGCCGTGGGCAAGCTCTACGCCATGATCGATGGAAGCACCGAACATAGCAACACCACCATTCGCCATCAAAATCAAACGCAATACCTACTCAAGTTTGCGGAGTATCATCTGGTACGACTTCTCGTTTGCTGCCAATTGAACTCCATCCTGATGCCGCATTGTTTAGAAATCTGGGAATCCGATCCCTGCCCTTCCCCTGGTTCTGACGTGCCTGACATTGAGTGAGAAGTTCCATGTTATGGAGGACTTGTACATGACCCAAGTGCGTCTGGCTGAAATATTTCTATGCCTGGGCATGGCCGAGCGAGCAATCGAAATCATTGACCGAATCATGTCACAGGTAGTCTGGCCTTAGCTTCCAGCGACTCGTGTACACTCGCTAACGCCTGCCTCTAGGTTCTGAGCACCGGCTCACTTCATCTGCAATCCACCACGCATTTGTTGTATGCCAAAGGACAATACGCGCAGCTACTGGCCTTGGAGAAGGGTATTCATGGTTACTCAATCTTCCCATCTAAATAACCGAAAGCTAACTGAGATTTTCACAAGAAGGTAAAGTAGTGGGAGTCGAACTGGAGTCCATCCTCAAGTTCCTCCAGAAGGCCAATGCCGGTTTTGAGCGGCTGGAGTGTTTAGAGGAGAGGCTGGAATGCGCATATCTGCAATCCAGGATTTATCATCAAATGGGCTTAATTGCGGAGCGTAACAAGTTCGCCAAAGTCTATCGTAAATTGAAGGAGGGCCGAGATCTTGCCATGAGATCATTTGAACATGACCTCCCTTTGACCGTGTAATCCCATGTAATTTTTAGTAAAAACCTCGGTAATCAGTTGGATAGTGGATGATGGTTTATTCATTTGTAGCCGTCATTATGGAAGTGATATTAGGAAGTAAATGTCTCGATGAATTCGTTTCTGGGGAGCAGAGTTAGGTTAGGTGAGTTCAAGAGAGTAAAGGTGGAGCATTGTACGTACTTCAGGTCACTCCACTTCTTTTCGAGCTTCTCGTTCTCAGTATCCTCAATGGAGTCTTGTTGTCCAATGATTCTCAGAACCGACTTCTTACTGGATTCCTGAAGCTCTCCGACTATAAGTAGCTCGTCCAGGATGAAATAGGCCTGGAATAAGCGGTGTGAGTGTTGAATGTGCATGTGCAAGTGGTCCAAATGGGGGGGGGGGGGTTACCTTGTTGAAGTTGAAGATCAAATCCAATTCGCAAACCTAAACAAAATGGAGGGTCTGAGTGAACACTCACGATATCTCAGAAGTGTTGTGGGTACTTACGTTGCCGAAATATTTGTCAAGGATTTCCACATAACGGTGAATGATCTCGAGTGTGATGAGTTCGTTATCGTCTTGGTCGATGCCAGCGATGAAGAACAGACTGGCATATCTAGGGTCAGCAGAAGAAGAGGCACAAAAATTCGCGGGTTAGTGCTGCGCAAACGTCTCCTCGCCCGGGATAAGATATCTACCTTCTGTATACCACTTTCGTATCTATCAACAAACAAACGGAAAACATTAAAAAACACATCTCCTCAAGTTACTCCAACTATCCAACAAGCACCTTTGTATTCTAGGAAGTTGCACATCTTGGCTCTACGAGCAAGTACCATCTGTGATACGTCCTTGACAATCTTGGTCTTTTCTTTTTGGGACAGGGTGACGAACCATTTGGTCAGGCGAACTTTGCCTTGACGGCTTACCAATAACATGTAATTAATCTAGACCCCACGTGGTAAGTAAAAACCTCGGTCCCACCCGCTCGTAAAGGAAATGGCTTACCCCCATGTTGAAAGTACTGGAATGTAGAGTGGTCTGAGAAGTGCTTTAAGCCCGGTTGCACATTCCACACCTAAGCCAAGATTTGTTGACGTAACCAATAGGAAACGCCGAAAAAGACGATGGAGAGTAGCGATCAATAACCCAGATTTAATAGCATGTCTCAAATGCGCATATATCGACAACTACCGTCACATTAACGCTGAATCAACGACACCAGGCAAGCGAACATGGTCACTCTACTCCTTTTACCGCAGGAGGTGCTGGAAGGGATCGTAGACTACCTTTCTATCGCCGAGCTTACGAACTTGGGTTTGGCGTGCAGAGAACTCCACACTCTGGTGGAAAATGAGACGCTCTGGAAGCAGCGTTGCTACACTGATTTCAACATCTCCCCAACACAAACGTTTCGTCTGCTCGGTTGGAAAACATTGTATAAAGCTTTAATCAACCCTTCTATTTTCACGTGGGGCGATCCTGGCCAGGGTCGTCTGGGCCGTGAGGTTGACCTCTACAACACAGGACCCAGGATGGTAGAATCTATGAATGGTAAAGGAGTTGTTCAAATAGCGTGCGGCGGTTGGTCAATGACCGCTTTGACCAAACAAGGGGAGGTTTGGACTTGGGGCACGATGAATCCTGAAGCCACTTTGCACACAAATGCCGACGATTTCGACGTCGATTCCATCACTACCCCGGCGGATTTCTACAGAGCACTGCAAACTGGACCAGGGTTTATTCATGAGGAGCCAGTGCAGGTTGAGGGACTACGGGGAAAAAAAGTAAAAGCCATCGCCTCTGGAAGAGCGCACAGTTTGGCTCTGACTGACAATGGTAGAGGTGTTATGAACTCAGTAAACAAGTTCCCCTACTCTAACATCCATTTGAATAGGCCAAGTTTATCAATGGAGAACATTGAACAAGGTACGGCACATTAACCTGCCGTGTGTTAGCAAAATTGTCCAGATTGCTGCAGGCTGGTCCCATTCCCTAGCCTTAGCCAAGGACGGCCGAGTCTATTCCTGGCATTCCACCACACCGAGCGTGATTTTCGAGGGAGAGGTTGCGAACGATCCCACAAAGCAAGAACAAGAACAGTATGTCATGATTGGTGGAGGAGAAGCCTTTACCATTGCACTGACCAACCTGGGCAGAATATATAAATCGACAAGTGAAGAGAATCTCTCCAGACTGTGCCTATTCGATGGGGCATCTGGTAGGAAATTCACTCATATCAGCTCAGCATTCCGTCGGTTTGCGGCGTTCAATGAGGATGGGAAGGTGGCCATATGGGATGGTTCTGGGAATGAGGAGGTTTATCCCGAGCTTCAGGATTGTGGAGTGAACCAAGTCACCTTTGGCGATTGGCATTTTGGAGCTCTGACGAATGACGGCAAGCTATATACGTGGGGCCAAGCATCGGGTGGAGCTTTAGGACAAGGGAGTATGCATCGTGAGGTGAAATGTCCAACCCAGGTGCCGAGCCTAGCAGGCTATTACATATTTAGTATCTCTTTCGCTGGTTGGCATTCAGCGGCGTTGGCAGTTCCTCTGAAGCAAAAAGAACCCTCAACTTCAACTATAGCCAAGTCCTTTTGGAAATGGATACAGCAATTTGGTATATGATGTTGCACTAGCTTTTGAAATTTTCTATCCACCTGCCGTACATTCTGGTAATAAAATGTCCCATAACTGTACAGAAACGTAAATATTCTACCGCTTAACTTTTTGGGCCTTGCCAGACTGATGCATATATATCAATTATCGTTGGGGAGCAATGTTGTTATTCAGACTGCCGCTTCTACCAACATACCGAACGTAGCCGTTAAGGGTTGCGAGCATCCCAAAGAAGAACAACAGCATGCAACGTTTGGTGACGGGGAAGCACCAACCAACCCGAATAGAGTAAACAAAACGACAAGAAACTCTCCCGGTTGTGCCTACTTGTTGGGGCGTCTGGTAGGAAATTCACACACAAGCTCAACGTACAACGAGAGAACCATGTGGGATGCTTCTTCGAACGAGGTTTAGCCAAAACCTTAAGATTGTGGAGTTTTGACGTGAAGCTTATCCGTGGGGCTAAGGTTCAGAAGGAGAGTACGTGTCGTGAGGCAAACAGGTACAGACTCTTAATGTCCAAAATCTCTTACCAACCTACGGATTGATGAATACCAGATTTGGAATTTCGTGAGTTCGATCCTATCCCCTCTTGACTTCATCTCTCCCCCAGATTATTACCTGAAACGCAAAATTTAGTGAATAAAAAGTGATACTTGGTGGTTATTAACATGATTATCAAAAATCATGTCTGTTAGAAGGCTTTTAGGTTGCCAAGCCCTGCGCTCTGTAAGAGTCACCGGCACCCAGCCAAGTTTATACAAGCTTGCACCGTTCCATACTGGTAATATACGCTGCATTGTCTATTCACCAGTTGCCTCGTTCAAATATCTTAATTCCATTCTTTTTTGATCCTAACAGCCCGCTCACTTTGGAACGAGAAGAAACCTACCGAAGAAGTCAAAGTCGTGGCCGATGCAGCCAAGGCGGTTACCGAAAGCAAGCAAGCAAGTGTTACTGAAGCCACCAATACCGACTCTTCGAATGAGCCCGTAGAATTCGTGAAGCCAGGTAAATTGCCAGGACCCATCTGTTAAAACTACACGAAAACTAACTTGGCTCCCAACTTTTCGTCAACTTCTAGTCCCTTATAAGAATGCTGGTAACGACCTTTCGTGGATATTTGCTGCCCTCGGTTGTCAAAAGCCTAACTTGTTCCTTTTCAGATGGGATCACCGTTTACCCACCCGACTACTTGCATGGTTCCTTTCATTGGGTTTTCGAAAGAGCTGTCTCAATCTCTTTGCTTCCTTTACTCACTTATCCTTGCGCGTTCGGCTCACATCCTATGGTTGACTTTGCACTAGGATTTATACTTCCCATTCATTGCCATATGGGCTTTGGTGCCATGATTCAGGACTATTTCCCCAAACGCAAATTCCCAAGAGCCAACCGTGCTTCCGTCATAGGCCTGCGACTAGCCACCGCTGGGGCGATGTATGGTTGCTACGAGCTCAACACAAATGACATAGGTCTCACCGAAACGGTCATAAAGCTTTGGACAGCTTAAGTGGCATTGATTTATTGATATTGGCTGCAAATGCTCGAAACCTTGGCTCCGAAACCTTAGATTCAAATAAACTATTTTGCTTGGAAAAAGTGCGTGATCTTCTGCGACTTCTTCTTTTCTGTTTCTGGTTGAGTCGAGACAAGGCTACGCTTGACACTTTTGAGCGGTGGCTTTTGATCCTGCTGCACTGGTACTGGTACCTTTTCGTCACGAGCGGGCTCTTTCTTTACCTGGTCATCGCTCGGGAGGGGCTCCTTTCGGCGCATGAAATTCTTGATGTTCATCTTACTGTCCTCTAATTTTTCGATGCATCTCTTGGAGTCGTTTGAGACCTTGTTGACCTCTTGAGACACTTTGTACCTTTCAAAATGCTTTCCATGAGAAGACATGCGCACACTTGATAGAATAGATGAGGCTACCATGTAAGGTCTTCTTCAAAAGGCTTTAGAAGATCCTCATACTCTTGGCTCCATTTGTTCTCTGGGTTCAACCATAGTTGCGCCTCTGGCGAAGAAAGTGAGGAGAAAATTACTGGCATCCGATGATGTAAAGCGGTCATTGGCTTGGAAGCATCCGTAGTAACAACAGCGAAAGTGAACTGTTGATCGCCTGAAATTCAACTCGCTGTTAATGACATGGCGTGTCCGGCAATGACTCTTGGTGTAAGGTATTGGCAATACCATTCGCGCCCGTTTGTTGTTCATAAACTCCTGCCATAAGAACATAAGGGGAGCCCTCTCTAAAAATGTAGTACGGTTGTCGTAGGCTGCCCTTTCTGTACCATTCGTAGAACCTGAATTTAGACCAACAAGATTGGTTACTCTTCCTTTCCACCAAGTTTACAAATTTGAGTCCGGCGTACCCTTCGGTCAGTACTATGCATCTCTTTTGCATTTTCAAACCTTTGTTGTCGCTACGAATGTTAATGGGTTGGTGGCTCATATAGGGAGACGATAAACCCCATTTCTAGGAAATTTCATGAGAAGGTGGTTTCATTGCTTAGGCTCGATACTCTGTACCATTGAGATCAACACCGGTTCTCCACCGGGATTTTGTTGCGGTTCTGTTGTACGCTCTACTGCAATGATCGGGCAGTTACTGGTTGGTGCTACGTTGAAACTGAACCAGACATTTAATACGGGCTAGTCTTCGCAAGAATACTAGGTCAATAAAACCTGGGCCGGAACTGCTCTCGTCCTTGCCATCGCTGGATATGCAAGTTGTTCTGTATAGTCTCGGGGTTCTAGAAAACAGAGGCAAGAAAGCCCGTTTAAATGCGTTACCTGGAAAAGAAACTTGATATTCGCGTACCTGTGACAGGACTATTCTTCCACACATATTCTAAACAATAAATGCTGCTCAACTAGGACCTCATGTTTATATATTTTCGTGAATATTGATTGGCCCACATCTAACTGCGGAGACCCAACCTGGGAAATTCTCGCTCCACAATATGTAATCGATGATTATGTACATATTTACTCTAAAATATAATAAGCTATTTGGGAACTCCTGAACAACCTCTAAGAACATAATTGCGGGAAGGGCCGCAGAATAAACTTGCTCCAGCCTCGACACAGATCATCGATCCATCTTTGGAGCAGTCTCTCAAGGTCCAACGACCAAGGTTACACTGAGCATAGGCATAGCCACTGCAGCGAAGCTCGTTGACATGACATGGCCCACCTGGCACTGGACACGATGGTGTTTCGGTTGGGGTTTCTGTTGTTTGGCTAGGCTTGTGAGTAGTCCTGGTAGTGGTCTTTGTGGTTCTTGCAGTTGTTTCTGTGGTCCTTGTAGTTGTCTTCGTGGTTCTGGTGGTTGTCTTCGTGGTCCTGGAGGTTGTCTTTGTCGTCCTGGTAGTTGTTTGGGAAGTCTTCGTGGTGTGCGTAGTAGGCTTGGCACCTGGGTTGTACTTGCACACCTTCCTTCTGGCAAACCTCAAGCTATCGCGGTAGAGCGGCTGACTGGGAGAAACCGGGATGTCGTAGCCTTCACGTCGTAAATCCTCATCGAAAAACTGAGCATTCGCAAATGCGAGCAGTGTGGATATAAACACAAGAATAGCCAAGTTCATTTTGATTGACGAACCTTGCACTCGAACCCAGAATTTATACTAAATCTTATCCTGATTAATGCTCGCACATGCTGCCTTTTTAGTCAGATGTAATCAACCATTTGTTTATGCTTGCAAATTCCTCCAATAATCTTATATTTCGCTATCCAAATAGGTGTAGTGAGGACGGTAGTGAGGACGGGATAGACAATAATCTCATCCCGACAATATTACATCATCAATATACTTTGGATGTAAGCGTTGTCATAATCAACATCAAGTCTCTAACAACCACGAAGGGCCAGCAATAGTCAAGGCCGAAGGCGAGTTGTGCTTTGAGCCAAGAAATCTTAGTTCCGGCTGATGGGGGGGGGTTGACATGAATTGATGGATTCCTTGCATTGGTGAATTTTGGGTTTAGAAAAAGCCATTGATAGATATGTATCGCACACGGTATTTGCAAAGTACAAAAAAACCAAGCAATGGTACTTAACCGATGATTTGTATCAGTATATATCAATTGGATGGGTGTGCTAGTCACTAATAAGGCGATCATTCAGAGTTCATGCCATAAATTTCCTTCTAATCATGATGTGCACCACTCAGTTGATAATTACGTGATAGAATTTACGGTTTGTTGGAAATTTGGCTTGAAAATGCCACTGGTCAAAGTGGCTTAGATATTCGGCTCAACTACCTACCTCTAAGCCTCATTCTCGGTATAAAAAGTCCATCTTGGTGACTCTACTTGTCATCAACTGACTATTTTCGCAACACATTTCCAACATGGCTTCCAACAGACAACATCTTGAATTTGACGGTGAATACCAAAATGGCTTGACCGGTAAAAATAACCAACAGAAATACCCTCACTCTCGCTATGGACGTCAGTATGAGCAAGATGAGTATGGCAACGATAGTAAGCAAAACTACCCCCGTTCCCACTTTGGCCGCAAATACGAGCGAGGTGAGTATGATGATGAGTACCAAAGAGACGTTACTCGTAGAAATGGTCTTCAAAACTATCCTCGCCCGCGTTTTGGTCGTCAGTATGAGCAAAACGAGCTCGACAATGAGTATGAGAGGGGTCTTTCCCGCAGAAATGGCCAGCAACACTATCCTCGCTCTCGCTTTAGTCGTCAGTATGAGCAAGATGAGTATGACAACGAGTACCAAAGAGGAAGAAACGACCAGCAAAACTACCCCCGTTCTCGCTTTGGCCGCCAGTATGAGGAGGATGATGAGTACGATTCCCGCAGAAATGGTCCACAAAACTATCCTCGCTCTCGCTATGGACGTCAGTATGACCAGGATGATTATGACAACGAGTATCAAAGAGGAAGAAGTGGCCAGCAAAACTATCCCCATTCCCGAGATGAATATGAGAGAGGACTCGTAGGCAGAAACAGACATCAGAAATACCCCCGTTCTCGCCAAGATGAACTTGACAACGAGTATGAGGGAGGCATTTCTCGTAGAAATGGACAACAGAACTACCCTCGTTCTCACTTAGGACGCCAATATGAGCAAGATGAGTCTGACACTGAGTACGAGAGAGGATTCTTAGGAAGAAACGGACAACAGAACTCTCCTCGTTCTCGCTATGGGCACCAATATGAGCAGGATGAGCTGGACAACGATGAGTACGAGAGAGGTGTTTCCCGTAGAAATGGACAACAGAACTATCCTCGTTCTCGATCCGGCCGCCAGTATGAATAAGTCTCTTATGTAAGAGGAAACGAGTCCTAAAGCTCCTCCTATTGTATCACAACATGTGGTAAGCTTGGCCCTTGGTAGTGGTCGCTCCCAATAAATAGCACATTTGCCCTAAGATGTTGATCTTGGGTGGTTGACCATCCGATGGGGATTGGCGCAATGAAGGAGGTTTTTTGATTCAGGGCATGTGGTGAATTCCATTAACTATTGATCATTAGTGCTACATTGGAGTCCCTATGACATTACTTCTGATTCAATGAAGTGCACGAGGAAAATGTTGATGCAGCGTGTCTTTTGCCTCGATTCAACAAATAAGAGATTTCAATCCAAATCAGAAATATTATATGGGGCCTTATCATATGTGTATATAACTCTATTCATTACTTGGTGAATCCATTAAGTTGATTTCATTGTTTTGCCCTTAACTTACCACCATACACCACTAACTTGTTGCAAGAGTCTCAAAGATATTGCAAGTGATTGGGAGAACAAGTAGACTATGTGGCTCTTGCTTGATGATTCATAGAATGTGAAAGTAGTATTTATAATTTTACATGGTCTTGGAAAAGTATGTACATATAAAATGCTTAAAAAGGTCTCAAGAACATTTATTTAAAGCTTGGGGCACTTTGAACAGCCTGTCTATTCTTAATATTGTGCATACCTAATATTTTGGTGAAATATTATTGAGCCTTGACAAGGAATTTCAGTTGAGTACTCTAAGACTTTTACGCTAAAATTTAAGTGACCAAGTCAAGTGAATATTTAGGTGTAATCTCAAGGTATACAGCCCAACAAGAACTTAGAAAATATACACAGAGGTGAGCCTTACAGAGGTTTTATTGAAATCCCAAGATTTCATACAAGAAATCTGTAGCAGAATCCTATTCAGCTTCTTTGATGATGCTAGAGTCTTGGAGATATTGGAAGTGATTGCAAGACAAGTCAATACATGGTCTTTCACCTGAGGATTGCTTGAATGCAAAAGTAATATTGATACTTTTACACATCATTGACAAAGAAAACATGTAAAACAAATTGAAAAGGTAAAAACAGTCCATGTACCAAGTTTCAGGCAGTTTGGGTAACTTTGGCATATATTTGATTCTGTTAACCTAAAGTTTTGTTGAAAAAATTCTAAATAAACTCAAATAAGAAGCTTGGGTCGGTCTGTCCAGTACTTGTTAACTATGATCCAAGTGACTAAGTTGGGTGAACATCCAAGTATAATTACCAAATTTACAACATTTTGCATTTAAACTATTGTCACTAATGAGTGCTTATTTGATGAGCACTGTCCACTCCAATAATGAGCTGTCTAAGCTACCTTGACTGAAAGATACCTAGGAAATGAGGCTAAAGAGCTGTATACTAACAAGGTACTTGTGGCCAGTCAAAAACATTGTAATAATTGGATTTTGCCTGAGATTTGCTCATTATTTGACACTCCTATTTGTACCACTCTTAGGCAAAACTTCTCTGACTTTGTATTGCTGTAAGAGTCTTGGAGATATTGGAAGTGATTGGGAAAACAAGTAGATTATGTAGTATCCACTTCATGATTTATTGAATGTAAAGTAGTACTTATACTTATATATGGTCTTGGCATAGCAAACACATAAATAGGCTCAAAAAATTCCCAAGAGTATGTGTGCAAAGTCTGAGGCTGTTTAGACAACTTTAAGAATTTTATGTTCTGGGTACCTGATATTTTGGTGAGGATATTCTAGGTAAATTCCAACAAGAAATTAGGTCACTATTCTCTAAGATTTGTAGGTAATGATCTAAGTGACTAAGCTGGGTGAATATTTAAGTGGAATTACAAATTCTTATAACACTCCCACACAACTAAATGTTTATGCTGATTAGGCCTAATTTGGACTTAAGATATTCAAATTTGTCTCAGGGGAGGGAAAGTCACCAAGGTAGGTGAAATCTTTATTTGATTTCAGACAAGTCTAGCTACAAATAAAGAAGCCAGCTGGGAATAGAAGATTCCCAAAGTAAACACTAAGTTGAATATGAATAAATCTAAGCTAAAGTTAAGGCAGTATCCCAGAGTACACTGGAGTTCAGGTTGATAGAGGGAGTGAAGTAGATAAGCTTGAGAGATATAATAATCTATCAAGAAGTGGGTAACAGCAGGTGAAGGGGAGTTTAGATAAGTGAAGTGAATCTTGAGAGCAGAGATTCCTCTTGTTGTGCATCAACATTTAAAACTTGGCCAATTTCACTTGGTTAGAAAATCTAGTACCCTAACTGATTTTCCCTAACCCAAACATAACTAATCCCTGTTATGGTTTATTTTATCACTTCTCAGAATCTATATTTAGCTGTCACACCTGATCAATTTTCATGTGGTCATTACATCCTCAACTGATCTGCTAAGCCTTTCCAAGTGATTGGTCATCTGAGATTTATCCAACCACTTAGCAGTTGCCAAGACATCAGCTGATGAATGATGCAATTTTTCATTTATTTTATGCACCTATCAGCACCCCAACAGATTTCCATTAGTCCAGTCTCTTGGCACCTACTAATGCAACTCAGTCAGAAGAGTATAAATAAAGCTTACTGAACCTTTTGGTTTAG